>JAVRRP010000006.1:0-72700 GCA_036872775.1 Oleoguttula sp. CCFEE 5521
CAATCAACCCAAGAACAAAGAACGCCGTACCCCTCAACGTCATTACCTCGCTCGTCTCCGCAATCCTCACAATCCACTTCGTGACGTCCGTCTCCTCCAGGAACGGCGCGCCGAGCTCCATCGAGCCGACGTTACCGACGGCCCATAAGCAGCCTTTGACTTTGAGGATGATCTCTGGGTCGGAGGATTCGGTGGCGAAGTCTTGGATGGTGGCGGTGAATTCTTCGAAGTGGCTTTTGCTGCGGAGGAGCTCGCAGCCTTCTACTGTGCGTGTGAGTTCGCGGTAGAAGTGAGGGGGGACGTAGCCGTAGTTCTGCGGTTCCGCAGTGTCTGACAGAGAGGAACGAGGTTTCTCGGGGATGTCCGCCAACGCGCGGGCGAGCGAGGCTTCCACGAGCGTTACGTAGCTGTCGTTACGGCCGAGGAACCAGTCGTCCATTTCTTTCGTGATGTAGTCTAAACCATCAAGGTAGTGGTAGCCGATTGAAGTTGAGAGGAAGCGGAGGAGTAGTGGGGCGCCGATCTCGCCGAGATGGTCTAAAGCGGGACGGCATTTGACGACGTATTCGAGGGATGTGGTGTCGTTGCAGGCTTCTTCGAGAATCTTGATGGCGACTTCGCAGACTTCGATCTCGGGGTCGTAGAGCTGGCCCACGAGCAACTTTATGGACCACTCGGCCGCTCCACCGCCGACAATTGTGGGTTCAATTGGCATCATCGCGTAGGTTCGCAGGATCTTGCTAGCTGCTATTCGCATCGACTTACCGCCAGCGATCATAGCCTTAGCCACGATAATCCTTGGATGACTGTCAAGCGTGTAGTCCAAGTTCGTCAGCAGCGTCATGATGAGCTCGTCTCGATTCTTTAGCTCAACGATGTGATAGAACATGTTGATGATCCGCCACCGTTCCAGAATTTGCAGCCCTTTGCTGTCACTGCACAGCACGCCCAGGAAAGCGAAGTATCCGCCCACTAAGGTCTCAGCGAGTCGTTCAGGCGAGAAGAGCGGAGCGGTGGATGTTATGCCACTCATTGGGTCTTTCTGCGCCAAACACTCTGCGATCTGAGGGACGAGCTTATTGTCGGCGAGGTACTTCGCGCCCTCTGAAGTCTGAAGTAAGGTGCGCATCAGTGCTGAGCCAGCACGAACGTAGCGCTGGTTGACCTTCGTATTCGGAGCATCCGAGAAACGAAACTTGAATGGTCTAAGGAAACCAAGCAGACGATGTACGAACTTCGTCACTCGTGCTGCTTCGTCTAGACGGCGCGGGTTCTGCATTGGACCTTCTATGAGGGTCTGAATAAGTGGCCAATTCCATTTGTTGTAGTTCACGGTGTTTAGCACGCCAGTTTCGATCATTTTCTGGCGGAACTGAGCTTCGTCCATTGCGGCTTCGACCGTTGACTTCGACGTTGCTCGCGCGCGGGCAGCCGATCCGTCATCTTTGGTCTGCACTTGCGAAGGCTGTCCTGAAGTCAACCTGTACATTGTACGATTGACTCTATCAACCTCGTAGACCGTAGAAGTCGCTTGTACGCGGCCGTCATTGTCGGACATCAGCGCAGCCGTAAGCAGTCCAGGCAAAGTCTGCAGCTCCTCACTCCAAGACGGCGGCAGAAGCTCACTCGCCATCTTCAGCACCTCAGCCAGCAGTAACGACGTCTTCTTCCGGAGTTGCACGGTCGGAGACTCGGCTTCGGCGTGCATCAAAGCCTTGAGCAGACCCTGCCGCAGCAGTATAGTAAGTGCCACAGCGGTGAAGTGTCGGACCAGATCTCGCTTCTGTGGATCGTTCTCAGCTCTTGCCCTGACCTGCTGGCTCGCGCTAGCTTTCATATTCGTGACTCGACCATAGGTAGTTAGTCTCCTGCCGCCGATGAACGAGCCAGCCCATGAAGGGAACTGTATGCGCAGTATATCCGCGATCAAATCAAGAGTCGCGTTCCGCACCAACGCCATATCGACATACAGCGACGCCACGACCGACCGCACTGGCAAGAAATCATGCAAAGACAGTGTCATCAACCCAGGCCAACTCTTGAACATCCCAGCAATGACCCTTGCGCTCGCCTTGAGCTTGTCTTCCTGGCCCTGTGTGATATGCGGCTCCGTGAAACTCGCATACGCCGCACTGAACTCGAATCCCGACTTGAGTATGCTCCTCCGTGCAGGCAGATCCATCAAATGCATGAAAGGTGCCAAGAGCGTTTCAGGCGCAGAGTAGACTCCACTACCCATAGCCTCGGCGAGTATACCCACAGCGCCCGCCTCAACGACCAGCTCTGCGTCCTTGACCAGCAATTCCCCGAGGGTCAGAATCGCGATGCCCCTCAGCTGATCGTCACTATGCTCTGCAACAGCAACCAGGATCCGCGCAACAGCTGGATGGATCTCCCGCGTCCCATCCTTGACATCCAGAAAAGCCCTCACGAACTTCAACGCCTGCTCCCGCTCAACCCTCGCTTTACTCTCCTTGACAAGCGAAAGCACAACCAGGTAATCCGTCTGCAGCGCACGAATAGTCTGCAAACTCTTCCGATCCGTGATAGCATATCGCAGTACTCTGTACCCCGCAGCCACGACCTCGCGACTATCGCTCAGCAGCAATATCTGCATTCTCAATCCAAAAATCGACCAAGCCAAATCGTACTTAAGCGTCGGATGCCGTTTGAACAGCTCCACAAGCTCGTTCGCATGATTGACGTAGTAATCGCTTCCCAGATCCGCAGCTTCCAGCGCCTGCAGAATCTCCGCTAGAATGTAACTCGGGCTCTCCGCCTCAGCGTTCAACGGACTATCCCCCTCATGATCCTGCTGAAACGGCGTCTGCGTCGAAGGGCTTCTGACAGGCGCAGCGCGGAACAATTGACTCAATCTTCCCTTCGGACTACGTGACAGAACACCATCTTGCTGCTGCTGCCTGTTCCTCGAGATCTCAGCCTCCAACTCCCCCTTCAACTGAGCGATTTTACGATTCGAAGTATTCAGCTCCGTCTCCACGACCCGTCGCTGCTCTCGAATATGTTTCTCCTTCTTAGCATTCAGCGCTTCAAGCAAATTCTCAGTTCCAATCCGGATCTTCGTCTCCTTCTCAATCCTGTCCCGATAATGCGCCTGCCGTTGCTCTGAACTCTGCAGTCCAGTGTTCCCGTCATCGTACCCAGCGTAGCTACTCCCATGTTCGTACCGTCCCGGCAACTCAGGCCGTGATATCGTACTCTTCAGCTCCGTCGTGAAGCTCCCGGGCGGCGGTGGCGCAGTGCGGCCGAATGACTTCGCCGTGACGAAGCTGGCTGCTGAGGGAGATCTGCCATCTTTACTCGGCCGGGGTGGTAGTTGCAGGCCATCTTGGGAAGTTGTGCCTGAGGGTGGGCCAGGCGGGCGCGCGGGCGGCGTCATCTAGTCGTACACTCGTCTCTCGTCGTCGTTGTCGCCCTCATTGGCGACGGTGCTATTTCGGACGTCGGCGTGCATTGGTGTTGCGCGCTTGGGAGAGGTCACTCATCGGGAGGGGAAGTGAGGGCGGAGCATGTGATGTTGTGTATTGGTCGAATGCAAACCTGGAGCGGATATGTATGAGATCTCGCGTGGGCAGATCCAGAGACTAGAACCTGCTGATCTTCTGTACGACTCTAGAATTCAGTGCAGGGGAATGCGCTGTTTATGTGTAAGACACATACAATGTTGCATCAATCGTGAGGTGATGTCAAGTGGCATGTGGTCTGTGCGTGCGTCCTATGCCATTGAACATGATAGCCGGGAGGAACTCCCACAACACAAGAGCACCAAGGTGGACCACAATCGCAAGACTAGACTAAGATACATGTAGTGTACACATCCCTATCTGTCGCCTGTGACTGTACTTGCTCCGTTGCGATCACCTCCCTGGCCATGGAACCAGAGCTGCTAGTGGCCACACTAGAAGCCATCAACCAGCGTAGGTATGCCTCGCATGCTTCGCAGTCTAGAAAAACATCTCGCTTTTTACCAGTCTGTGCCGTACTAATGCCTCTCTCTCACTTCCCAACAACTCGCTTCCATTCGCCTCCACTGTGGCAAGTATCAAGTCGATCGATCGATATGGTGGTATGTCCGGATCTTAGGTGTTGTCTTAGTCTGCGTCGCCCAAGGAAGCAACCGTGCCAGGACAATGACAGCATACGCGCAATCAAGTCTAGCACGATGCACAGGGCAGAGACAAAAGAAGAAGGGAGTAATCACCAGTAGCCACCGGGCCTGTCATAGCCTCCACGATCATCGCGACCACCATACCTCCTCGGGCTCGGCGGCCGCCCATAAGGCTCACGCCCATGCCCATTCGTATAAGGATCCGGCTCGGGGTAGCCGCCGCGTGGTGGTCCTGGGGGAGGAGGGCCGGCTGCGTAGCGGTCATCGCCGTAGCGGCCACGTGGAGGAGGGTAGTCGTCCATCGGTGGCGGGCCGCGACGAGGAGGTCCACCGTAGCGATCCTCGCGTGGATCGCCGTAGTAGTCGCGGGGAGGAGGGGTGCGGCGACGGTAGTCATCACGGCGAGGGCTGTAGCCGCGAGGAGGAGGGCCGCGACGGTCATAGTAGTCGTCGGCTGGAGGGTAGCCACGGCCTCCTCCGCCACGGTAGCCAGGGGAGCGGGAGCGGTAGCGGCTCTCGCGCGGGCGAGGGATGTCGGATTGGGGCTGCTGAGTGTTAATTTTGATAGCATATGCTCTACCAAGTATACTTACATCCGAGATGCAGTGGACGTTGGCGCCCTTGAAGTCGTGGTTGTCGAGCTTCTCGACAGCAGTGGCGAGATCGGCAGCAGTCTCGTACTCGACAAAGCCTTTGCCGCCAGCACCACTCTGGTCACGCTCGCGATTTACCTCGCTGTAGACGACATCTGCGCCGGACTGGCGCGCGAAGTCCTTCAGATCCTGTGTATTGCATCAGTCGTTGTCCCCGACGTCAAAATAAGCGGTGTCAGCGTTGCAAGTCTTACCTGCCAGCTGGTCTCGAACGGCAATCCGGTGATAGTCATGCGATGCACAGTACGACGAGGACGAGGTGCCTGGCGAGGTGGGTAGTCGCCCGCACCATCACGAGGACGTGTGCCGCCGCGAGCGAACTGGACGACCAGACGCTCACCCATGAACTCGGAGCCATCTAGCCATCGATGAATGTCAGTGACCGAGAGCATTGTGGGGTGGGAGGGTAGATCACGGCACTGCTGCCGAAGGCACCCAGGTAGTGCGGTACAACAGGAGTGCCGAAGGGTCGAACTTACGGAAGGCTACATGATGTGTCAGTAAGTTTCATTGATGTGGCATTGATGCAGTGATAGCCAGCCGAATTGCAGGGCTGCCATGGAGTGTGCATTGAGCATGGAGAGTAGGCTGACCTGGAACGACGTCACGTGCGTCCATGGCATCCTTGTACTCAATAAAGCCGAAGCCATTCATGAGCTTGATCTCGGTAATCTCGCCAGTGCCATGAGTGTTGAAGTGGTTCTCAACATCGGCCTTGGTAGCTAGTGTGCACAAGATCCAGTTAGCGACATCCGGATGAGCGATGGATAGCCTAGGCCAAGCCAGGCTCCAGCTCCGGCAGCCCTAGATCAGTACCCGAGGACAGTGAGTGAAGCAACGCAAGACAGCAGAGGAGAAGAGTGAGGCGGCCATCATAGCAGCGCGGCAGGAATGGAAGTCACAAGAAGCGCATGCCAGCCTTGTCCACGTCCACGTCCACGTCCACGCATGTCAGGCCGTGCAGCGCCAGCGTGGCATGTCGCATCCTGTCCTGCGCATATGCCATGCAAATGCACGAAACGTAAAGGCTATGGGCCATGGGGAGATCACATCAAGCGGTGCGTACCATTGCGAGGAAGGTTGCCTAGGTAGAGGCGCTGTGGAAGAGTCAGATCGGGATCCATGGGAGGGTGCGCAAAGATGCAAGATCCGGCAAGAAGCAAGTACTGACGCTATCGGCCCCCGGCTTTGGCTCAGCAGAGTCCATGTTGATGTCCTGTTCCTTGATCCTGTCCTGTGCCTTTGTGGGACTCGAGCTTCCTGTGCGGTAGGCCTGGAGTGGTCCTCCTGTCTTCTGGCGCGTTGCAGCAGCGGTGTGCGCCTTGCGATGTGATTGGCGTCGCGGTCACTAGAGTGAGGCGAGGCTGATGCGATAAGATGCGCGATGAAACAGCAATATCGTGTGCTGTGTCGGTGCGGAGGTGAGGTTGTGTTGCGCTGCGATGCGACGAGCGGATCTTCGACTTCCGCCTCGTCTTTGGCAGACAGAAGTCGTGGTGATTCGACTTTGCCACGTGATCGAGACTTCACTTTCTGTTCGCTTTACTCGACTTCACTTTGCAACACTTCCGACTGATGTTGTTACAGATATTGAATGCAATCTGGGCGTCTCTAGAGGACGACAAGCGTTGAATCGTGCGCCAATTATGCGCCACAATACTGCTTTGAAAGAGCAGGATGAGGTCTGCCTTACATTTCCAAGGCTAGCCATTGGCTGCCGCACTTCGCCCGGTAAGCCGAGGTGGAGTTCAACCATGCAGTTCGCCATATGCACACTCGTGGACATGCACGCCACTATTTTGTTTTGAGCCTCGTTGTTTCGTTTGGTCAATAATCTCTCACTTTCGTCATGTCTCTTCCTTCCAGAGTGGCCACCGCAGCTCGACAGCGGGTGGTGCAGCTTCCTGCATCGTCTAGACGAGCACTGGGTGCCACCATAGTCCCCGCCACAAGATCCAACACATCACAATGGCTAAGTCGAACATACCGACCAGCGACCATAACAGCTGGGCAGCGGCGAGCGATCAGCAGCACTGCTCGCCGACGATTCGCCACACCAGATGATGACTTTGATCCTCGCACAATCGACCGTGAGTCGGATGAGGTGGATGTAGTCATAGTGGGAGGCGGGCCAGCAGGTCTCAGTGCAGCGATCAAGCTCAAGCAGCTTGCAGCAGAGGCTGGCAACGAAGAGTTCCGAGTGGTGCTGCTCGAGAAGGCGGGTGAGCTTGGAGATCACATCGTGAGTGGCAATGTAGTCGAGCCATCTGCGCTGAGCGAGCTCTTGCCGGATTGGAACTCAGAGGACAATCCGAATCGATTCGAGAATGCCACCCCTGCTACCAAGGACAAGATGCGCTTTCTCACGAAGAACAGCACAATACCTATTCCTGCACCACCTCAGATGCACAATAAGGGCAACTACATCATTTCGTTGAACCAGTTCACGAAGTGGCTCGGGGAGCGAGCGGAAGAGATAGGCGTTGAGATATACCCCGGCTTTGCTGCTTCGGAAGTTCTGTACACTCCACAGGGTGAGGTGCGAGGTGTTGCGACGAACGATCTCGGTCTATCACGGTCAGGAAAGCCGAAAGACTCCTTCGAGCGCGGCATGGAGTTCCACGCGCGATGCACACTACTCGCAGAAGGCTGTCACGGATCGCTCACGAAGCAAGTGACCAAGAAGTACGATCTGCGGCGAGACTCGCAACATCAAACATACGGCCTCGGCATCAAGGAAGTCTGGGAGATCGACCCGGCAAAGCACGAGCCTGGCTTGGTAGCGCACAGCATGGGCTACCCTCTCCCCTCAGACACCTACGGCGGCGGCTGGATGTATCACTTCGGCGAGAATCTCGTCTCCATCGGCTTAGTCGTAGGCCTAGACTACCCCAACCCCTGGCTCGCACCCTACGGCGAGTTCCAGAAAATGAAGCACCATCCCATGTACGCCAAATACCTCGAAGGCGGCAAGTGTATCTCCTACGGCGCCCGTACGCTAAATGAAGGAGGCTTCCAATCAATACCCAAATGCGCCTTCCCCGGCGGCGCACTCATAGGCGACACAGCAGGCTTTCTCAACGTCCCCAAGATCAAAGGCACTCACACAGCCATGCGCAGCGGTATGCTAGCCGCAGAAGCAGCTTACACAGCTCTCGCATCTACCGCCTCCTCAGAGACAGAAGACAGCGCCGTCTTCCTCTTCGACTACGAAGACAAACTCCGCAACTCCAGTATCTGGACCGAACTAAAAGCCGTCCGCAACATGCGGCCCTCCTTCCACACTGTCCTCGGTCTGTACGGCGGCATAGTCTACTCTGGCCTCGAAGCTTTCTTGTTCCGCGGCTACACCCCTTGGACGCTGAAACACGGCCCGCCCGACCACGCGGCGACGAAACACGCGGACCAGTGCAAGAAGATCGAGTACCCGAAGCCGGACGGGAAGATTAGCTTTGATATTTTGACCAGTGTTAGCCGGACTGGCACGAATCATGAGGAGGACCAGCCGTGTCATTTACAAGTCGCTGACTGGGACGCGCACGGCGCTAAAGAATGGCCGAAGTACAAAGGAGTTGAGAATCGATTCTGTCCTGCTGGGGTGTATGAGTATATTGAGGATGACAGCAAGGAACATGGGATGAGGTTTAATATTAATTCGCAAAAGTGAGTGATTGCTAAGGAGAATCGTGGAAGAAGGATGGCGGTGCTAACTTCTACTTACAGCTGCATACACTGCAAGACTTGCGATATCAAGGTACCGGATCAGGATATCAAGTAAGTCCTCCTTCACGTTCTACGGCGTCGCTACTGAATAGTTGTACTGACAACGTTACAGCTGGCAAACGCCGCAAGGTGGCGAGGGTCCCAAGTATACCATGACATAAAGTAGCTTGTAGCAAAGTGTACATATCACGCCAATAGCAGCTCAATGACACCGTGCTCTTCGGAATTGTTCGTCACGCGTTCCTCGTCCGGTATCAGTAGCCAGTGCCTCGAACGTACATGTCCTCGTGCCCTCGGTCGCCTCGTGAAGCCATGAAACTTTGCCAAGACCCATCGACCTCACTTCATCTCTCCCCTGCCATTGCAACGACCGTCCAACCACGTGGATGACTTGGTGTGAATCATCTCTGCAATGTCAGCCTTGAAGTTCGTTCGATCGGTAGCTCTGCGTGCAAGGTCCAAGTCGTAGCGCTAAGGTCTGAATATTGCAGGTATGGGAGTCCTTCCGAGCCAACTCTGGCCTTGAGCCACGGTGCGTACGCCCCGGATTATCCTCCAGATCACCTGAGTCTGACAGCCTGTAGACTCCTCGACAGTGTAAGGTCCTATCCAATGACCTTCACCTACTATGTGCTTGGATGCTGAGACTATGGCGACCGCAGCTTCGCGTCACAGCCGCCCGCCCAGGCACTGTGAACTTCGAGCTCGATATCCAGAAGGAACACACCGTACGCCTTCATTTCGCTTCTTTCCCTGAGTGCCGCTCGCCTTCCTTCCTCACTCCTCTGTGCCCTCTTTTCTCGACTTTCTCTCATATCCTTTGCGTCCACGTCACTTTCTCTTTCTGATCGGAGTGACCTGCAGAACCGTCTCAACATCCTCCACGGCGGCACCATAGCCTCAATGGTCGATCTCGGCGGCTCCCTAGCCGTAGCGAGCAGAGGGTTGTTCGCTACGGGTGTAAGCACGGATCTTAATGGTACACGCAACTACTCAGGAGACTTTCAACACCAAATGAGCTGCTGACGATCGAGCAGTCACGTACCTCGCTTCAGGCGGGAAGATAGGAGATAAGAGTGCGCTCCCCTCTCCTTCAAGTCCATCTCGTTTGAAGACAGGCGCAAGTGGCCCAGCCGAGGCAGAGTAACTGATCGAGGCACGATATAGTCAAAGCCGAAGTGACATGCGACAAATTCGGAAAGACACTAGCGTATACTTCCATCCGCTTCACGAATGAGAAGGACGAGCTGGTGGCGAGGGGGAGTCATACGAAGTACGTCTCCTGGCCACATAGCCGATCTTCAGCTCAAGGTCTGGAGAAGTGGAGATACTGTGCTAATAAAGAGCAGATACGTAGCCCTAGCCTGGAAAGACCCGCAGAACATCACCGACGAGCTGTCGCCACGACCGGAGAGGACATAGCGTGGTCGGTGACGGTTATTGATACATATGATGTACAATTCGATAGGCTGAATGGACTCAGACCACTTCATCCTCCTCCATGCCTTCCATCCCCACCATCTCCTCTGCTAGCGCCTCTCCGCCTTCCTCGTCCTCCTCGTCTTCTACCCTTCCGCCACTATCTTCAGCCACGATCTCTCCGCCCTCCTGCTTGATCTGTTCAAGCTTCGCCTTGACCATAAGCGGTATGTACGAGCCAAGGTGCTCTAAGCCCTCCATCTCCGTCCCCTCATTCTCATCCTCCACGCCCCGTTGCGTGGGATGAAGCTCATTGAGCACAAGGGTGAGCTTCTCTGGCCGCGCGAAGAGTAAGGAGAAAGCCTGCCGCACCTCGAGCGAAGACTCGAAGACTTCACGTCGGCCGAAGACGTATAGGCCAAGTCGTGCGCGGGAAAGCGCCACGGTCAATCGCCTCAGGTCGCGAAGGTACCCGACCGTCTTCGTGCGCACGAGCGATAGAAGCACAAAATCGTTCTCCTCCCCCTGATACTTATCCACCGTCCCCACCCACCCAGGCATCCCGAACATAGCCTTCCCCTTACATCGATGTCCTAGCACATCCCTGATCAACGCCCGTTGCCCGGCATACGTAGTCAGAATAGTGATCCTCTGCGCCGGATATCCAAGCAGGCGGAGATACTGAAACATAGCAACGACGTACTCCGCTTCGCCCAGATTTTGGATGAAGTGAGGGGAGGGTTCCGACTCGCCGACACCACGGTAGGCGGGCACGTCGATGAATTGGTAGTCGTAGCGCAGCCCTGCGTTCGCGCGCTGGAATTCGGGCGATGTAGTGGTGATGGGGAGGTTGGTGAGGGAGGGGTAGCGCCATTTGTATAGCGCTGCTAGGCTTGGGCGTGCGCGGCCTTGCGCGTCTAGCATACAGATCGGCACGCCTAGACGCACGAGGCGGAGGAAGAGCGATTGTTCTAGATTCGCGTATTGGCGGAACGCGGCGTTCTGGATTATGGGCGCATTTTGGAGGTGGTCGCCTACGAGGACTATCCTCTTCAAGCGGGGTGTGGGTGTCTTGCCCGGAGTTGGTGTCTGCAAGGCGAAGGGGATGAGCGTTTCGATCTCTGTTAGTTGGGCGGCTTCTTCCATCACTACAGTGTCGTACTGGAAGCCTAAGGAGGCTATTTCTTCCCGGCGCATCGCCGCGTGGGTGGATGTCATGGCTATGATTCGGGCTTCTTTGATGAGGAGATAATTTGCCTTATCGCGTGGGGAGCGGAGCAGTTCGAATGGGCGTATCGAGGCTAGTTCGGTGAAGAGGCGGCGGATGTGAGTTTCGCAGCCGCGGGCGATGTCGAGAAGGGAGGCGTGAGGGGTGTTGGCGGGGAAGAGTGGTTGAGGGGCGTCGGCGAAGAAGGCGTGGAAGGGAAAGATGGAAGAAATTTCCTCCGCGGCAGTCAAGCCTTCGGCGGCGGTCCAGAAACGCTTCCACATCGGTGTGGCGTAGACTTGATCGAAGTAGGCTGCGGTCTCACAGGTGCTTCCGTGTACACCGGGTGCGTTGATTGAGTTGGCCAGGCGCTGGACCTCAGCCAGGTATTGACTACCGCGCTCGAGAAAGCTTTCGACGCGACCGGCTTTAGAGTATGAAGCCTCTGTCGTCAGTTCCTCCTCACCGTGGCCGAGCCTGAGTAAGTGTCTCTCATCAATGTCATGCGCCGTGATCTTTTGGAACAGCTGGTTAAGCGCCTGATTGGAGTGTGCGACAAGTAGCGTCCTTTGCTCAGGGTAATTATGGTAGATGTTGCTGATGATCTGGGTAGCAACATCTGTCTTGCCCGTGCCTGGGGGACCCACCACGAGCGTCAGGCCCGGCTTGGTCCCAGAAGACACAGCCTTCACCTGCGCAGGCGTGAACCGCACTTTGTTGACCTTAGGCGCATCTGTCGGGTATGGTCCAGCGTTAGGCGGCTCATACGTCGATACTTTGATGGCTTGAACATCCTGCGCCACCGGCTCAGCTTCAGCTTCTCGCTTTCGCTTCTTCGCTGTGCGCGGCGGAGGAGCAGGCGCCGCGGTAGTACTCTCGAGCACGTAAGGTGGCGGAAAGGAGCCAACCGCATTGCCATCAGGCTCCACAGGCTGTCCAGGAAATGATTCTATCAAGTGCTGCCAGTCGAGGAACGTATCGCGGTAGTCCACAGCCTTGGTCTTGTCGGCAAGTCGAGCTGCAGTCACTGTCGCTGGATCTCCATAGCCTAGGAAGACATCTTGGAACCATGTGGGTAGTGGCGCATCACTGACTGCGAGGTTCTTGACGCTGTCGAGTACCGCCTTGAAGGTGTTCTCTCGAGCACGCCTGCGGACAACTAGATTTATGCCGTCCATCGGATCAGCTTTCGAGTCTTGATCCTGCTTGTAAGATGCAGCGTCTAGTCGTAGAAGCAGTCGCCTTTGCCGTGGTCGAGATAAGTCATCACCAGGTGGCCCGTCGCGTCGTAGCATTCGCCCAGCTTCATCAAGCACACTAATGACCTCAGCACATCGAACAGCCTTCAGCCCGAGCTTCTCGTTGACTGGGGTGAGATCGCTGGCGTGGCCATTCGTCAATGCTCGAACCTGAGCTTGTACATTCAACAAGAACACGACATCATCCGGTCGCACGCTCTCCCACTCCTGCCTGAGCTTCGGCTGCAATCTGCTCACATCGAGCATCACCTCAGCCTTGACTTCTGCTGGCACATCCTCACCTACACGAGGTGGTAACGTCTCGATGATCGCAGGTTTTGTGATCGGAATTGCCATACTCGAAAAGCCATCGAATCGCATGATGCCTGATGCCTGCCGCCTCGGCTGCAGACGCTTGACGGTGTCTTCAAGATGCTTGCGGATCTCGTAAAAGGCCTCGGCGCGATACAGGATGAATGATCGCCAGAGAAAGTCACCTGCGGTCAGGTACTGCAGATTGAGCTTTGGAATGGCTAGCGGGGTTGTCCCGTCGTAGTCATCAGTTCGCAGCAAGGCCTTGTCGTAGAGTACTCGCTCCGTCGGCATGGTGGTCATGGTGCGCACGGCGTCTGTGTAGTATGGCTTCGCCTCTAGTGCAGTCACTACGACCTCGAGAAGGAACGTACGATCTGTGATCACTGATGACTTTTCTGGATACCACGATCGAAGTCCAAGCTCTGATACGAGCTCGACCAATTCTGCATCACTCAGATCTGCCAGATGGCTCTGCAGCTCAGGCCGTTGTGATAGCAGACCGTAGTTGGCTAAAATCAGGATCTTGAGCTTCTCCGGATGAAGTTGCAATGCCACGCGCTGCAGACGTGCAATCCCAGCATTGCTCACTTCCTCGTACTCCTGTCGACTAAGCTGCTTACCACTCTGATCGTCGATGGGAAACCCGATGTAGTGCGCCAGCACTTCATGCAGCTCGCGCAACAGACCGGAGTCCTCATCCTGATACCGTGGCGATAGCTTGATTGCTGCGAGAACGTTCAAGTCCTTGAGCAGCGCATTGACATACCTCCTCGTGGGCAGCTGCGACAACAAGTCGCAAAGGAGCTCCATAAATCGCTCGCCATACCGCACATTGGTCTGTCGCTGATCCGCGTTGCCCTCTACAGCGTACAGCCGAGCCAAGAAGTCCAGCACAAGGGTATACAGCCAGCTCCTCTCAAACCGTATGCGCGCCTGGCCCTCATCATCCGCATTACTGTACTTATTCCCGGCCGTCCGCCATGCCTTCTGCAGCGCCACGCTTCCGGCCAGCTTCCTTTCCCTCAGACTCTCGCTATGCAAGTTCGTCCATATCGCAACCGAGACCAGCGGTGCGCACTCCTTCCGCACTACTCCCGAGTCCAACGACTGGAAGGCAGTGATGATGAACACTAGCACGTGCTGCCTCACACTGATCGGCAACGACGCATCAATGCTCATGTGTAGCACGCGCTTGAAGAAGCTCGAGAAGACATCCGGACTGGCTTCGAACAGACTCCATATGGGTAAGTTCTCCTTCCGCTTTACATTGACGAGCAGCAAGATGAGGAGGATGTGCTGGTTGCTCGCATCGTCTGCGTAGCCGGGCCAGAGGTAGCGCTCTAGACATTGTAGCTGCTCTAGGAGTGCAAGCTGGGGTTGAGGGAAGCTCTCGGCCTCAAGCTTGTCGTAGAGCTCATCTTTGACGATGTTCGGGAGGACTTTCGCGGGCTTTGCAGTGAGCCATGTTCGTCGCGCTAGTTGAGCGAAGCGATTGTCGTCGCTCGTGAGGTCATGGACTGTCGGGCGTTGCATCGTTGTGATCGTCCATGGAGATAATCCTGCTTCACTTCAGCAGCATTGCGAACTTCCGTCTCGGCCTGCAACTTTTGTCGCGTCGGCGTTCGCGTCACTTGCATCCGAAATGAGGCTCAGCGGATCTATCCGACGCCACATGCAGATCGCGCCTGCCACATTTCCTCAGCCAAAAGTGCAACCTGGAACAGCCTGCGAAACTGTCGCCCCCTTCCAACGTACACCTGCACTCGACGCGCGGTTCACAGCACTCGCCACCTCCTGCCTGACATCTTTCGCGATCCCTTAGACTTCTAGCGACGTTGCGACTACCCACTACCCACCGCAATCATGGATGCGCCGGAGCCTGAGACGCCCTTTGCGGCCGTGAGTGCACAAACATCACGGGTCTCGAGAGTACGCATACCCAAGAGACGCGCACAACCCTCATATTGGAGCGTTGCAAGAGTCAAGCCTGGAGCAGGGCGCTGATTATCAATACAGTTATACCAAAACTACCTCGACAAATCCACCCCCTACACAACCTACCGATGGATAGCAACAGCCACAGTCCTCGTAGCCTTCATGCTGCGAATCATATTTGCGCAAGGATGGTACATCGGTATGCCTCCTACATCTCTCCTGTTTAACCACGAATGCTGACAAGACGTCTAGTCGCCTACTCCCTCGGCATCTACCTCCTCAACCTCTTCCTCGCCTTCATCTCACCCAAATTCGACCCCTCCCTCGAATCCGACACAGACATGGAAGACGGCGCCTCCTCGCTTCCCAAAAACAACTCCGACGAATTCAAACCATTCGTGCGCCGGCTGCCGGAGTTCAAGTTCTGGCACAGCGCTACGAGGGCTGTAGTGATAGCGTTCAGCTGCAGTTGGAGCGAGATTTTCAATTTGCCAGTGTTCTGGCCGGTGCTGGTGGTTTATTGGTTGATTCTGGTGGTGTTGACGATGAGGAGGCAGATTCAGAGTATGATTAAGTATCGGTATGTGCCGTGGGATTTTGGCAAGGCGAAGTACTCGAATAAGAAGTGAGGGGTATTGTCATGGATGGGGAGGGCATTGGGCTGTATGAATGGACGCAGAGCATGAGCGAGCGAAATGTATCAACATCTTGCTTTGGCTACGTGACTTAGATCAGGCGGGATCTCAGCACGAAAGTTGTAACCAGCTCGGAGAGTGCGAAACGATGCCCGACAGTGTCTCATCCGTTGATGCATCCGGGCACATCATCGACCGGTCCACGCGAGCAGCGTCATTGGAAGCAGCAGACTCTTCTCTGCTCTTCAGAAGCCTGAACGCTCCTGAGCTGCAATAAGCGCACCTCCTACAACGGATACATTCATTCGATCTCGGCAAGAGATAGCAGCTTGGTCAAGTGACTGTGCTCTGGTATCTGGTACCTGTTCTCTCTCGCATACCACGACATGGCGTTTCACCAAATCAGACCTACATTCCCGACGATCGGGGAAGACACTTGATACTGCAGTCGTCGCAATCGTACAGAGTCGAACGCTTCCACCCTTGACAACCGTAGTTCTTCGTTTCAGACCCCAGACATTGCAGTAGTCGATGGGACACTTGTTATTCGGCCGTTTGCTGCGATCCCGCCTCGGCTTCTTTACGAGAAGTGCATTGTGAGGTAGTGAAAAATGTTGCGTAAGTCCCGTCCTACTGAAGAATCGCGTGACATCTCCTCGCATCCCACGCTCCTCAGACGCGACATCGGCCATGTTTACATGCAATTTCTCTCCTCTGTCCTCGCTCTCACTCCGGCAGCTCAAAGCTGTACCTGCATCTTGTCGTGCACGGCCTGTAGATGGCGCGAGGATAGAAACGTGGGATTTGATTGGCTGCTGTTTGTCATCCACTTCACCACAAACTGCGACCTCCGACCACATTCACCAACCCACAAACATCACACAGCGCACGCGCGTGGTATGATCCCTCGCGTCCTACAGGCTGGAGATATTGCTGTCACCACTATCGGCCTCATGCTCCATACTTTCCAATGCCTCCAGCGCGCATGCCACTCCCCTGCAGCAACACAAGCCAACGCCATACCACAACACGGTCCCCCATCGTCCCAGGTTAGCAGCATCTGCACGCTGCCCCTCTACACCCCTCCATAGCAGGCGATACTCATCTCACCACCGCGGCCACGTTGTCCCCTGATTGGCTGCTGAGACCTCACGCCTCGAAAGGAAACTGGCGGGGTCGAGGGCATCGCTGCCGTGGGCACGACAATGGCTCTATGCACATCATCTAAGGTTCGAGGGTTCGGCGGCTGTCTCCTGTTGACCCGTTACGGGCAATTCTCGTCTCTGCTGCTGGGCGTGCAGTTCAGCACGTTGAGAAAGAGCGCCTGATCACTCGGGTCTGCCTGCGATCGTCATGTGCCTGAGAGGTTAAGTCTATCAGATTTCCACTTTCTTATTGCCTTTGCGTGCCTTGCTTCCTCTCCCTCGTGCTTATTTGAGCATCACTCCTTCTATCTCTACCCTCTGCATCTTTTCCTATCAGGTCTACCGGTCGGCCACCCATTTCCCACCATCACAACCATGGCCGACCTCACCCTCCTCTACCAAACCCTCGCCAAGCCCCTAACCCAAGTCTCCCTCGCCTCAGTCCTCCTCGTCCTAATCCTCGCCTCCTACTTCATCCTGTCCTTCACCGAGCTCTCGCTTCTCCGCAAGACTTACAATGCCTGCAACGAGTACGGCAAGTTCGCCTACTCCTGCTTCCTCAAGCCACATACCGGCGATGGCTCAGGCGGCCAGCAGGCTGCGCTGGAAAGCTTCTACAAGACGCAGGCGTCGATCTACGATGCCACGCGGTCGCGTCTGCTGCAAGGAAGGGAGGACATGCTTGCTCTGGTTGCCGCGCAGGTGAGGCATCGAGTCGAGACGGGAAAGATTGAACATAAGCCTATTTGGGTAGACATTGGCGGTGGCACAGGCTGGAATATCGAACAGATGCAGGAGCAGGTTGATGTGCCAAATTTCTTTCACGCGGTCTATCTGGTCGACCTGAGCACTTCTCTCTGTGACGTGGCTCGGGAGCGATTCCGCCGCCTAGGCTGGCACAACGTGCACGTCGTGTGCCAGGACGCTCGCGCGTTCCGGCTGTCGGACTACGAGGCTGGTGCTGATGGCTCGAAGGCTCAGTTCAGTATCGGCAAGTCGGTCTACGACGAGCAGTCTGGCGAGACGATGAGAGCGGACCTCCTCACCATGTCTTATAGCTTGAGCATGATTCCTGAATTTCACTCTGCTATTGATAGCGTTACGCATCTGCTTGGAGCTGACGGCGTTGTGGGTGTTGTCGACTTCTACGTCCAAAATCAAGTCGAATTCCAGAGCCGCAACTACATGGGTGGCGCCATCGATCGACACTGCATGTGGATCTCGAGAGTCTTCTGGAGGACCTGGTTCGAGCTGGATAGAGTCAATCTCGAGTCTGCAAGACGCGACTACATCGAGTACAAGTTCGGCACGATCTTGAGCACCAACCGCAGATGCCATCTTGTTGGATTCCGCATCCCCTACTACATCTTCGTCGGCTGCGCTAAGGACTCCAGCACCAGCCTTCAGCAGCTCGCCGCGCTCGATGCGTCCGTGACAGAAAGTCCCTTCATCTCAGCGCTTGACCTCCACTCCAAGTCGGCGAACAAGCCCCGCCGCGACTCGACCCAAGAACGCCACAGCAAAGCCTTCGAATCTGCAGTCGTCAACCTCGCTGCCTCCCTGCCACTTCCTTCAGCCTACTACCAGAACAACAAAACTCGCATTTACTACGACGAGACCTTGCAAAAGCACCGCCAATTCAACGACGAGTACATCTACGCTTTCACCTGGGAGGACTCGCGCACTGACTCTCGCCTGCTGAAAATCAACTCCGACGATGTGATCCTAGCCATCACAAGCGCAGGCGACAACATCCTCTCGTACGCCCTGGAAGGGCCGAAGCGAATCCACGCAGTCGACTTGAATCCCTCGCAGAATCACCTCCTGGAGCTCAAAGTCGCCGCGTACCGCAGCCTAGAATATCAGGACTTTTGGAAGCTTTTCGGCGAAGGCAAGCATCCGGACTTCCACAACCTGCTCATGAAACGCCTCTCCCCTCACCTCTCCAGCCAGGCCTTCGATTTCTGGCTCCATAACGGCGCAACCGCTTTCAGCAAAGGCCTCTACTTCACTGGCGGCTCGCGCCATGCCATCCAGCTCGTGCAATGGCTTGGCAAGCTCCTTGGCATAAGACAAGATATGCTACGTCTCGCGTCTGCGCAGACGCTCGCCGAGCAGCGCGATATCTGGTTCAAGCGTGTAAGGCGTGTGTTGCTGAGTAGACTGCTGGCCTACTTCGTCATCGGCTCTGAGCGGTTCTTATGGAAGGCTTTGGGCGTGCCGAGTGAGCAGCGGGCGATGATTGAGGAGGATTTCAAGAAGCAGGCCGGTCAGGAGCCGATCACTGCGAGGGAGGGGGTGGAAGTCAGTGGGGTTAAGAGTGGGCAGGCGATCTGGAATTATGGCGTGCAGACTCTTGATCCGGTTATTGAGCAGACTTTGATTGGGGAGGATAATCACTACTACCTTGTCTGTCTGCTCGGTAAGCCACCCCTAGAACCCCATCCTCATTCAACAACATTGCTAATGCAGACCCTTCAGGCCACTACACCCCTCGCTCCCACCCCACCTACCTCGCCCCTCGCTCCCACGCCCGCCTCTCCTCCTCTACCTCCCCGCTCACCAACCTACGAATCCACACCGACGAGCTCTCCGAAGTCTTCGCGCGCATGCAGCGCGCTTCCCTCACTATCGCAGTCCTAATGGATTCCATGGACTGGTTTACTCCTGGCTCTGAGGCGGCGCCACAGCAGGTTAAGGCTGTGAATGCTGCGCTCAAGATGGGCGGACGGGTGTTGTTGAGGAGCGCGGGCGTGAGTCCGTGGTATGTGAAGGTTTTCGAGGCGGAGGGATTCAGTGCTAAGAGGGTTGCTGTGAGGGGTTTGGCGACGCCATGTACGGACCGGGTGAATATGTATGCTAGTACTTGGATTTGTACTAAGGTTGGGGAGTGCTGAGGGGCGAGAAGAGGCTAAGTTGAGATGATGCTACGAGGTGGAGGAGGGTGGAAAAGGTTGGCGAGCCAGAGACGCATTATGATACCATTTCGTTGATCGTACATAGAACACCAAAATGAGAGACATGTTCCACCCTAGCCGCTGCCTAGAGCAGCTTCGACACTAGCCGCGGGACGCGCGGCTGGTCAGATGTGGGCATGCGGTTCAGTACCGGATTCGACACCCGGCAGCTTCAGATCCGATGTTATATGCTCAGCCTGGTCCATATACTTGGCGTCGACACCGCCCATCGCGAAGCCGGCATCAAGCCTCTCAGCAAGCCGTACAACCCGACATAGATTCAGATGGGCTGCATGACTGCGTTCGATCGCCGGAGAACTGTAGGTGTAGAGTGCGGCAAACTACCAATGGCGCCGGACTCTACTTTCGACGATTTGATGAAGCAGATCCAGTGCTACCTTGACAACGTAGAGGCGGAGCAGAAGCAGGAGGAGAGTAGAACATCGTGTCCGGTGCATGGGCATGGCGGCAGGCGGTGAATGAAGGCGTGAAAGCGCTGTGGTCCCTTGTGAAGCTATGGGAGGCGTGCAAAAGGTTCGGGATCATCTTGCGCAGGGCGTGTAACAACACTGGAAGGCTCGAGTGTTCAGTGACGGGTACAGGAGGCAAGCTGTTGTTGCACCGGATCTCACCTCAGACTTGCACTATCCTGACATTGCTGCAGTGAAAATCCGATCTGTAGTGAAGACGCCCATGTCTCAAGTAGAAGACCAGTGGAGTTCCTGCATCTTCGTCACCTTGTGTCATTCGCACCTTCCTCACTCTGCGCAACGCCGGATCAAAATCTCTGCTGATCGACACACCCGCCTCACCGCACACAAGCGTGTCGAAATATATCGCCACTCACAGCAACATTTGACCTCTCTCAAGATGTCTAGCGGCGACAACACTCCACCCCGTGCACTCAGCACGCCAGCCATGCATTGGCAACTCGACGATCAGCCAGACACACCACCGAACAGGAAAATGACGGCCGCAGCCACGGTATTCGCTCTCCCAGAGCTCCTCGAGAACATCCTACTCCACCTCGACAATTGGAAGCAGCCATTCGTCCTGCTCTCGAGATGTGTTCCTGCGTATGGCGGCCGCCCCGATGAGAACGCAAAATCGGAAATCTATATCGCTGTCTATGACGGCGACGCTAGCGGGATATCATTTGACAGCATGAGGATCTCCAAAGGCACATCCTGGCGGAAGGCTCTTTGCTTTCAGCTTCATGGATCTATTGAGACGGCCATCAACATCATTCCCTGTGTCCACGACAATCACGCATGGTCAACCCGTAAGATTATGGAGCCGGACCCCATCCTTGGTACGTTCATAGACAAAATCGCCGTGGCTTGCCACAACCCGTCCGGCATCAAGTGTCCACACTACGCAGATTACGGGTATGATTCCAACGACAGCTATTAGGAGGTCTGACGCGTTCGACTGTTACTGTGGAATCTCGGAAGTCGTGCCAGTCGGTGGGACACAGATTCGGAATGCGACGAGGACGAGGTGCGGTCAGAACGTGGCGACGGAGGTACTATGCTTAAGATAGGTTGGGGGGGCGGGCATTGTGCGTGTCCCAAGTTGCGGACATCTCACACGCAATCTCTCTCGCAGAAATGCGATGCCATGGTTTAATCCCATCGATCTGACCTAGAGCATGAGCAAAGGGTTCGTTGGCGAGCTGTTGCTCTTCGACATAGGAGCTCTGCGTCTGTCCGACTATCGAAGAACCTGCCGAAGAAACTATCAACCCCAGGTCCAACGCCTGCTCTCTTCGTCATACGTCGATGCAATTGTATGCCTTCTTCACATGAGAAAAGTCAAACATAGTCCTGGCACCCCTGTTGAAGTGAAGTATCGCTGGTGGTTCCTTCTGTTCCATGCTGGTCGCTCTTGCCACTGCACGGGCAGCTGCTGACGTTCCTTCCTTGCCATGACATACAATCCTGTAACGCCACTTCTCACCTCTCTCGCCACACCCTCCAAGCGAAGGCTCAGCAAGATCATCGTGGAAGGCAAATGCTCACGTGTCAGACCCAGATCTACCAGCTTTATTATCCAAGACACTCACACAAATCGCTTCATCCACATCATGGCAGCCGCGCTCGCCGTCTTCGATCTTCCCGAATTGCTGGAGAACATCCTCCTCCACCTCGAAGATTGGAAGACACCATTTGTTCTACAGCGAGTCAATCAACGATTCATGGCAACGATAGACGGCTCACTGCAACTGCGGCGGAAGATGTGGCTCGCTCCAAAACCCACCTCGAGCAAAATCGATCTTACTTCGGACACGTCCTTGACGTGTTCGCGCATAGATCCACTGAAGGAGTTGCTGTACAATCCGCTGCTGGTCGAAGGTTTCTCATGCAAAGAATTCATGCGCTGGCCAAATGAGGACAAATGTCGATTCTACTTCTTGCCTCTCAGCCCACCCCGGCGTATATCTATCAGCATCTTTCACGGCAGACACGCAGATGACGACCTTATACTACGCCGAGGGTCCTCGTGGCGCCGCACATTGTGGGTGCAGATTCCACCAGTGCCGGTCCAATCGGCCTTCAACAGCTTTCCAAAGGTGTTCTTGCGCTCGCAGGACGTGCAGGTTGGGCCATGCACTACGATGGGGGATCTTTTTGACAGCGTTCAGCGTCACCTTGATGAGGTGCAAAAGACGGTGAAGACTTTGAGAGAGGCGGCGAGGGAAGATCGCAGAAAGGAATAAAAGGTGAGAGTCGGCAACATTGCTTGGATGCAATTCATTTGGCGAGTACTGATGAGGCTTAGGGCGCAGGGGGGTAGTTGTGAACCGAAGAGTCGTTGAGGCAGGCGACGATGTCGAAGTCATCCTCATGGTAGTGTTATTCATGGCTGGAATGAGGGCAGTTGATCATCGTGGGATCACCGAGAGAGCTGCTGGGAGTTGCTATGATGAGACGTCGTAGCTCAGTAGGAATGGACGGATGGTACCCAGATCAAGTGGAGATACAGCTGCATCTTGTCATTGTTCGATCGAGCGTCTATTTTTCGTCCTGCCACTCTTTCAGCAGTACAGCCGTTCCTTCCACTTTCACATCACACATACCTGCGAAACCACTCTCACAACACCACTCCCTCGTCACTCACGCTCACTGCTACACCTGCAAGAAATCAAACCGCGGCAAGACACCACCCACTTATTCGCTTCCACCACATCTCACCACATCACTTTGCTTCGAACTGGACATTCGTCGCTTCACCGACATCATGGTCGACGCACTCGCTGTCCTCGACCTGCCAGAGCTCCTCGAGAATATCCTAGTCCAGCTCGAGGATTGGAAGGAGCCGTTTGTCTTACTCCGCGTTAGCCGGAGGTTCAAGGCAACGATCGAGAACTCAGTCCAACTCAAGCGGAAGATGTGGTTGATTCCAAAGGCTGGCGACGTGGAGTTTGAGCTGTGCGCGGCATTCGAATACAAAGATGCAAGTGCACCTTCGGCTCAGCTCTACAATCCCTTGATCAAGGCCCTGGACTTGCACATGTCTGATTTCCGATGGCCTGTTGGAAACAAGTACAGTACAGATGTAGTCATCGGCTCGGATCTGAACATCGAGGCGTCCATCAACGGACATAAGTGTCCGATGGATTGGATGGGTTTCACAAAAGGTGATTCGTGGCGCCGTGTTCTCTGCGCACAAAAGCCAGGCTTGACCGTCGACATCTTCTACGAAGGGGTCGGTCAACCCGAACCTCCACTAGAGAGAGAAAGGGCAGTCTACGATATTGGTGTCAAACTGCCTCCACATGCTACGATGGGCGATCTGGTGGAGTGCGTACAGGAGCATCTTGATAAGGTGGTGGAGAATTTGCAAGTGGAGGATGCTGAGACAGGGTCAAGCAGTACGACGCAATAATGGAGCATGAAGATACGATGAGAATACTCACATTGGCAGATGTGCTGAAGACAAGGTATGGGGCTCCACGCTGCCGACAAGAACTTGTTGTACTGACATCATCAAGCCACCACACCATCCGACTTCAAGCTGCCAATCTCCGACGCATTCATGCCTAGCACCCCCGCGAGCAGCTCATCGGTATGCTGTCCAAGCGTTGGCGGTGGCGAGCGGATACTTGGCTTCGACTCCGAAAACTTGACAGGCGGGCTGACGAGCTTGATGGGCCCGCAGTCAGGATGGTTGACTTCAGTCACCATGTCGCGGGCGAGGACTAAGGGAATGTCAGCATAGCTAATTTCACAGCAAAGAAACACATCTTGAGAACCCACCATGCTCATGCTCCAGCGTCCCCTTCACATCATTAATTCTCGCATACCGCATCCCACTCCCATCCAACACCGCCTCCCACTCCGCCGTCGTCTTCGTCCTCGTCACAGCCTCGATCTTCTCCTCCAACTCACCCCGATGCTTCACTCTATCAGCATTAGTCCGATACCTCTCATCTGTACTCCACTCAGCCTTCCCAATCTTCTCGCACAAGATCCCAAACAAGCGATCATTCCCACCGCCCAACATCAAATCTCCATCCTTGGTCTTGAAGCCTTTGTAGGGAACGATAGAGGGATGTGCGGTGCCCCAGCGGCCGGAGTCGGGTTTGCCCGAGATTAGCACGGAGGAGGCGAGGTTTGCTAGGGTGGCGACTTGGCAATCCGAGAGAGCAACGTCGATGTGTTGGCCGCGGCCGGATTTTGCTCGAGACAGAAGGGCGGCCATGATGGAGTTGCTGGTGTAGAGACCGGTTGTCAGATCTGTTACTGCTACGCCGACTTTGGCTGGAGGACCGTCGCGGTGGCCGGTGATGTGCATGAGGCCCATTTCACTGGGCTGATTGTTAGTAGATGGAACACAGACAGACGGATAGGGTGCTCACGCTTCGACCATCACGTCGTAGCCGGCTTTCTTTCGCAGGGGACCGGTCTGGCCGTAGCCTGTGATGCTGGCATAGATGATGCTTGGGTTGATCTTGGAGACTGTGGCATAGTCCATGCCGTACTTCTTCAGGGCATCGGGAAGGTAGTTCTCGACTAGAATATCACACTCCTTCACGAGCTTGTGTAGGATGCTGACGCCGGACGGATGTTGGAAGGACAGGCCAAGGGACTTCTTGTTGCGATTGACCTATGCAACAGTCAGAACCCCTTTCACACTATCAAAAGAACGTGAGAAGACGAAGCTTACCGCAATGAAGTAAGCACTTTCGCCTGCTCCTTGCTTCCCGCTGCCTTCCTTGTAGGTGGCATATGGTGGACCCCAAGCACGGGTATCATCACCTCGAGTCGGATGCTCGATCTTGATGACCTCCGCACTGCATCGTGTCAGGATGAACTCGCACAGACAGACCCAGACGTTGCCGTACTGGTGTTACTCGTACCCCAGATCGCCCAATATTTGCGTGCAGTATGGCTGTTGGGCTGATCAGCAATGGCTAAGACTTGAGTCCAATGTGATCAAACGCTTACGCCTGCTAACACTCGTGTCATATCGAGCACTTTATACCCAGCCAAAGGAAGCGTCTCATCGCCCTTTGAGGCATTGGCAACTGCACTTGATCGTCTTACGCTCGACCATTGCTCAAGACTGCGGCCGAAGCCTTGCCTCACTACGCGTTGGGAACGAAAGAGAGACATTGGACGGAAACGAAATGAAGTACAGTCTCGCCTTATTATCGAGCATGGAATACTTCTCTCTTCTACATAGTTGAAGACATAATCTCTGAGCAGTCGTCTCTTCCGAACCGTTGCCTCGGTCAAAGAGAAGCCGAACTCGCTATGAGCACTGACCAGTGTCATAGACGTCAATGATTTATTTAGTAGTTCTCACAGTCCATACTGCTCTCCTGATTGATCAAAGATGTTCACCGGCATAGTAGAGACCATCGGCAGTACGTCTTGCACCACTGCCTGCCTTCCGCCACGGCCGCGCTGACTCTTGGCCAGTCGTCTCGCGCCTCGTCGAGCAGGATGACTCCTCCAGCGGCGGCGGCGGAACCTCCCTGACCATCTCAAACTGCGCCGACATCCTTACGGACGCGCATCTCGGCGACAGCATAAGCATCAATGGCACTTGCTTGACAGTCACGGAGTTCGACAAGGACAGCTTCAAAGTCGGCGTATCGCCTGAGACGCTCCGGAGGACGAATCTGGGCAGCTTGAAGGAGAGCAGTAATGTGAACCTCGAGCGGGCTGTCAGTGCAAGCACGCGTATGGGTGGTCACTTTGTGCAAGGGCACGTCGATACGATCGCCGAGATCGTGAGCACGACGCAGGATGGGAATGCGATTACCTTCCGTCTGAAGCCGAGAGACAAGGCGGTGCTGCGATACATTGTTGAGAAGGGCTATGTGACGCTTGATGGTGCCTCTTTGACTGTGACGGCCGTGCATGACGATGAGTCGTGGTGGGAGGTGATGCTCATTGCGTATACGCAGGAGAAGGTCGTGATGGGAAGTAAGCAAAAGGGCGAGGATGTCAATGTTGAGGTTGATATGGTGGGTAAGTATGTGGAGAAGAGTGTCGCTGCGTACTTTGAGGGGAGTAGCGGGAGTGGAGGGGCGATGTTGGAGAAGATGGTGCAGCGGCTTGTGGATGAGAGGTTGAAGGGGAGTGCGAAGTAAAGTGAAGCGACGCTTGCATTTCCAGTGTGCCTGCAACCACAGTAAGTGCGCTATAATGCACGTATGGCCTCACTTTGCCATGTTCACTCACTTTTGTCAATGCAATTCATTTCGTCTTCCTTAATCCATTCACAACTTGGCCTTCCTCTTGGACCAAACATTTACACGCCACTCAACTCAGACCAAATCCAGCTGCAGTGACATGCTGTTGCTAATACGCCATATTCTGTCCATAACTGAGCAGAGTATTGGCTTGTCCACATACAGCATGGCGGCAACGACAGATGGCATTACGGCGTTCATCGAAGGCGCAGCACCTACTCAGACCGAAGAAGACACTCCATCACTGATTGAACTCTTTCAATGCCCCACCGAGACGCTCTGCGACTTCGGTGACATTATACTGGTCTGCAACGATGGCTTCCACCCTGAGCTCAGAATCCGCGTGTCGTCCTGCATCTTGGCCAACAGCAGCAAGGTCTTCAAAGCACTATTCAGCAAACGCTTCGCGGAGGGCCACGCGATACACACCGGCGAGACCAACGAGATTCATGTCGCGGAGGCTCCAGAAGCATTCCTGATCATGTGCTCCTTGCTGCACCATGCGAACTCGGATGATGTGAGACCCATGAAAGTGGGTCTGCTGGATCTTGCACTGCTCATTGACAAGTACGACTGTGTGAAGCCGCTGAAGTCCGCCACCTGCGCCTGGCTGCAAATGCTACTGGACCCTCTCGTCTGGGACTTCTGTCAGACCGTAGAAGATTGCCTCCACCTGATTACTGCGGCGTACATACTGGACCAACCAGACTCATTCGTGCAGGGCACGAGGAAGCTTTTGCGAATCTACGTTGGCCATGATGGCCCACTGGAGGCCAAGTGCGTTGAGCTGTTGCCGCCTACGTTCTCAGGTGAGTGGCGCGCCCAATCCTGATAAAACGGCGTGTCGGTTGCTTGGAGTATCGCTGACGTTATGCAGCGGCCTTCCATATACAGCAGGCCAACGTCTTCTCCAAGATCACCCTTGCGATCACCCGCATTGTCCACGAATACACTACTGCGGCACATCAAAATCGCAAGCCGAATCTAGTGCTGGATCTGATGACCAATCTCTCCAATCTCGCCCTTTGGCCGCTCGACGCTGAGATCACAAGTCTCGACAACGTGCTCAGCGGCCTCGCCAACCTCAGGATCCCCGTTCTGGTTGCCGCCGAAGACCGCCCCTACTCTCCTCCCTACGTCGCTCCGATCAAATACGAAACTATCAGTGGTGGAAATGGAGATTGGGCAGATACACAATCAGTTCGCGGATCCCATCTTAACAGCTGGGGCGAGCCAGTCCGCTATCTGCCTTCGCCACGCACTTACTGCCCCACGCCTCTAGTAGCTTCACCCTTCGTCGACACACTTACGCCTCAGGACATCAATGCGGAGCGTGCTCAGTTGGAGCGCTCCTGCGTGGGACTCTGCATCGACTGTCTGAAAGGCAAAGGCAACGAAGTATGTCGCCTCGAGCGCTTAGGCTTCTGCGAGCGTTGGCAGAAGCCTGCGCCGATCATGTTCAGTGATCCGTGGGGACCAATGAGTCAATTGGAGGAATGGTAACGATTGAGATGTCTAGTCTGCAAACGACTATTGGAAGTGGGTTGCAGTATGTTGAACAGGTAACAGTGCAGGTGTGATGAGGCATGCGAGGATGTGGTGAAATGTGGAATCACACGAGAAGTGAGCGTGGGTACTGAGGCATTGCCCAGTGTGGTACTGGCAAGTTGTCGAGGTGTTGCAATTGAGTTCATGGTCAAATGCTCTCACCATCGCTCTTTCCCTCTTCACCGCTTTGACAATCTGACTTCTTATGCTTGCACATCAACTCTGGCTAAGCGCACTCTCCGACTTGACCAAGATCACCTTTCAAACGTCTGGACAGCACCAGCTATTCGCTCGCTGGTTGTCACCATGGATCCCACAGCCACAGTCACAACGCTCCCGACAGACACCGTTGCCGCGCCTGCAGGGATGACTGAAACTCCAATCATCGATCTCCTTGAAGATTACTACAGCCCGAACGCTGAGCTCTGCGATGTCATTCTGGTCACACGTGATTACATGGGCAAGGTCACCAAAATTCGTGCCTCCCGTGCGGTGCTGGGATCGGCGAGCAAAGTCTTCCGCGCGCTGTTCAGCGAGCGATACGCCGAAGGCCAAGCCCTCCTTGCGGGTGCGAAAGAGCTCAAGGTGGAAGATCCAAGACATGCTCTGCTCACGATGTGTCAACTTTTGCATCACCTGCCACTCGATACCTGGGACGAGATTGATGATCACGATGTCGCGGCTGCGATCGTGAAAGATTGGTCAGACTTGGCTGTGATCATCGACAAATATGACTGCGTTGAGCCGCTCCGCCTGCAGCTGCAGACTTTGCTCCGGACGTTTATGGCACAGTACAGCGCCCTCAATGGTTATCTCGGTACCACTTCTCCGCTAGTGGTTTGCGCTGCAGCAGCATACCTACTTGATCAGCCAGAAGTCTTTCGCGAGGCCACATCCAGGTTGATAAAATTCAGGAGGGAACCCTCGAAGTTCCGTGGTACGATTGTGAGAAGTTGCTCCCGCCCGATTTCAGCAGTAAGTCTGGCGTCATTGACGAGCCGATTGAGGCTCACCCAGGGATAGATCAGGACTGAAGTTGCGACCAGGGTACTTTGAAGCCCAAAGAGCGTACCACGCAGATCATTTCGCCAGGCTCATCTCAGACTCCATCGATGATTTCAGCACCGCAGCATACGAAGCGGACAAAGCCAGTCTCGGCATAGAGTTCATGGACAACTGCAGAGAAGTAGGTTTGTGGCCTCTGGGGCATACGGTCGCCCCAAAGGATGTTATCAGGGGTCTGCGTATGCTGAAGGTTCCCGCGATCTACGCCGACGAACATAGGCCACCAGCCGGGCGTCCCTCGTATCCAATGATGGTACATCCCGCTCAATTCCAAGCATGGCAACCCGTCACAGTGGTAGGAGATGGGAGACCTGCACCACCGCAGGATGACGTTTCTACAGCCGAAGCGTCCGTACCAGAGTTGACCAGGCCGCCAACCTTCGCCACGATTATTGAAGCTGCCAAAAAGTTTGAGAGCAATTGCATTGGTCTGTGTCTCGACTGCCTCAAGAAGAACGAAGTATGTCGCGTACCACATCCATACGTCGACTTGGGCGAGAACACGAGGTACAAGATGTGCAGCTGGGGTTACAAATTCGAGAAACCAAGCTGATCACCGGTAAGATATGGTATGGGCAGCGGTTGATGCTCACTTGCATGGGAGTAGTCTGGACATGCTGAGATCTTGGGCGTGGGCATGAAAGGACTAGACGCAACGTGCGAATATACCTCTTGGTAAAACACTCACGTGCAGTGATTACATGAATCTGCCCAATACTTTAAACTCGGATGGTGGATGGACCAGTGCGGCACGGCGTGTGTGATGTTCCACATCACAGCCGTGTTAGATGCTGTAAATCAGTCGTGAATCCCGCGAAATGACATAGATCATCGTTGCACTAAGCAATGATACACCGTTCTATCGGGATGGACAGATCTCACGAGCTGCTATGACTGGATTCGAACTCGAGCGCTGACAATGGGCCTTGGCATTCTATTGTGTAAATTTTGATTACCCCACCGCTGAGCCACTGCACCTCACTCATCAACTTCACCTGACTCACAAGCGGCAAACAGTAACATCGACATCGAGTATACCCCCCCAACCCTCGCCAATTGCAAGCGTATGCGTCGCCGATCATGCCGCCACCTCGCCGACTCGGTGCAGTCCGCGCACTCCCAGGTAAAGGACGCAAACCAACAGCACCACCCGTGAAGAAAGCCTGCTGCGACTCACCAGACATCCAAGAGCAAGATGGCTCAAAGATCTGCAAGAACTGCTTCACGCAAATCAGCGAAGCAAACATCGTCTCCGATGTCACTTTCGAGGAGACTGCCAACGGCGGCGCTGCCGTACAGGGCGGGTACATTGGCGAAAACGCCCGTCATGCTGGACAGCTCAACTCTGCTACCTTCCGGCGTATGGGAGGTGGGGAGAAGCATGATGGCGCTGAGGTAGATCGGAAGGGAAGGGAGCATATTGAGCCTTATGCGAGGATTCTGGGGATTCCGATGAATGTTATTACCATAGCTAGGAATATCTGGACTCTTCAAGCTGGGCATAGCTTCACTTCTGGTCGCAGCGTTGAGGAAGTTGCAGCATGTTGCGTTTATGCTGCATGCCGGAGACAGCCAAGTAACATTGTCCTGCTGATTGATCTCGCTGAGATCATCAAGATCAACGTGTTCCGCCTAGGTGAAGTCTACAAGGCCATGTGCAAGGAGATCTTCCTGGACGAGAACCAACTTCACTATGCTCACATGATCGATCTGGAGGCGCTGATCGAGAAGTACTGCCGTCGACTGCAATTTGACGAGGCCACGAATCAGGTCGCTGAAGACGCTCTCAAGATCATGCGCCGTATGCGCCGCGATTGGATGACTACCGGTCGCCACCCTGCTGGGCTCTGCGGTGCATGTATCATCTTGGCTGCACGCATGAACAACTTCAAGCGGACTGTCAGAGAGGTCGTCTTTGTTGCGAAGATTGCTGATCAGACTATTGCGGAACGCATCAGGGAGTTCAGATCGACGAAGAGTGCTGGTCTTACAGTTGCGCAATTTCGAGAGGTCGGCGTACGCATCAAGCATCAGGCGGATCCGCCATCCCTTCACCTTCAGGAGGAGAGACAAAAGGCGCTTGAGCGGAAGAGACAAAAGCGAGGCTTGGCAAGTCTATCAAGGTCGCAAAGCTCTCCCATCGAGATTGCGGACGACAACGGCTCGGAAGCCAGCTCCACGAATGGCACACCAGCAGCCGAGCCTGCTGATGAGTCCAGTCGGCCTCGTAAACGAGCCCGTACTGCCGGAGACTCCCCTACATCGACTCCAAATTCACTACAATACGACGCTGATGGCTTTGCGATTCCTTCACAGCCTGCTTCTGCTACACCAAATAGCAAGAGCGGGCGGGCACCCTCGGAAGGTCTGGACGACATACCGCGGAAGCGAGGTCGGGCAAAGCGAGTCGCGCCACCTCCTGTTGATCTCAGCACGGAAGAGATGCTCATCGAAGAGGAGCTGCAGAACGCGATCGAGTCTGCACTCGACGATAACGAGGTGACTGGCTACCGCGACGAAGTGGCAGAGCAGAAAGGCAAAGCAGCAGCAGAGTCGATCGGCGACCAGGAACGGCGACTATACACCGAGGCTGCGAATGCCCGGCGACAAGCAGCTGGCATCACGCATTATGACTCTGCACACTACAACAGTCTCGAGTCGGTCACAGCCGAAGACCTCGAGGCTGAGTTCCGCGATGACCCTGAGGTTGAAAACTGCATCCTCTCCGGCCAGGCAGCGCAAGACAAAGAGAAGATCTGGCTTCACGAGAACGAAGACTGGCTACGAGCGCAATACGAAAAGCAGCTTACGAAGCGCATGTTGGAGGCAAGTGGCAAGGACAAGCGAAAGACTATCAAGGGGCGCAAGGCGAAGAAGAGTGATAAGCTGCTTACTGCTGCTGGCACGCCGGCTGAGACGCCTGCTGACATCAATGCGGCTATGCTTGCGAGAAGTGCGCCGACGTTCTCGAAGTACGTCAACTACGAAGCTTTGCAGAGGGTGTATGGGGATAGTATGTCGCCTAGTCTGAGCAGAGCTGGGTCTGTGGCTGTCAGTGAGGACGACCAGGGGAGTCAGGCCGGCGAGGACGCGACTGGAGGTGCTACGCCAGTGCAGTCGCCTTCGCGGAGAAGCAATACCGGGCCAACCACACCAGCAGCGACACAATCACTTGCGCCTGGTGCTGTCACGCAGTCGCCGGTTGCGAGATCGCCAGTCGTACCTTCACCGGCTGATGCTAATGCATTGACACCACCTCGAACACAAATACCTCCTACAGAACAGCCAGCAGCAGACGCAGAAGTCGCAGAGGACTTGGCAGACGATCTCGACGACGACGACGAAAGCGATATCGAAGACGAAGACGTGCCCGAGCGTGCACCCGACGATTATGACGATTACGGTGAAATTGAAGCAGAAGCTAGTGAGATCGAGGACGATGCTGATGATGGTGATGGCGACTTCGATGCTGCCATCGAACCGCTAGGGGACCAGGCGCTGGAGGGGGCTTACGACTGAGCGCGTCGAGTGTAGGCTGTTGTCGCCAGCGCCATGTGCAGACCGGCTCGACACTGCGCTACATTGGAGGCTGCTTCAGGGCGCACACAATAATCTGTATGATACCCGTAGGCATTAGTCGGGCCATCATGTTGAGGTATAGACGGGCAGACCAAAGACGGCGAATGAGGTAGTAGATGCGCATGCAGTCGTACCTTCCGTACATTATTACTTCCTCTTCCACCTTCTCAACGGCCGTTTGATCCGCCGCACGGGTACTTTCACCAACATTCACCTTATTGGCTTGACAGTCGACACATCGAACAGACATGGCCGCCACCAACAGTACCAGGGTGACCGAGGTCAACGCAGCTGAGCCGCCTCTTCTGACTGGAGTGAAGAGGTACAATCTTGCGAAACAAACCCCATCCCCCAGACCTGAGCTGACCTTTCGCAGTCTGTTTGGCAATGCACGCTATGCCGACTTCACCGTGACATGCGAGGGGCGTAAATGGAAGATACACAAGGCGATCGTGTGCACTCAGAACAAGTGGCTCGCGAAGGATTTCGAAGGTCAAGACGATGTACGCATCAGAATCCTCGTCCGCAAGTTTTTCGGAGCCGCCATTGATTTGTTGCAGGATGCTGTCAAAACCAGCTTCAATTTCGAAGACTGCCGCCCTGACGTCGTCAATGCTATGCTGAGCTACATGTACAATGGCGATTACTCATACGATGAAGAGACCATGAGGGAAGCTAAAGTCGAGCACCATATCCAAGTGGCAATCCTTGCACACCACTACAGTATCGAGCCACTCGAGGCCATGGCTTGCCAGAAGCTGCAGACTATCTTGGACCGCAAATGGAGAGACCTCGAATTTGTGGACGCGATCCAGTCGGTGTACGACAAGGAAGGCACCTATTACCCTGGCGAGCTGTCCCCGGTGAAAGCCGTGGTTGTAGGCGTAGCTCGAAAACACATTCTGGATCTGATTTGGAAGTATGAAGCGACTGCCGACTTTCACTGTGTTGCGGAAAGATATCCTGGATTCCTCCTCGATATCTTGGCGAGACAGACTGTCCTTGTCTCCAGCGATAGTGATTACGAGCTAGTCCAGTGCCCATACCACAGCTCCTGCTCTAGTAGGGGCACTGTGCCCTTGTTGCTCGGCCGCTGGTCGGAGAGCGACCGGATTGGCCTGAGGTGTCCGGGTGGCAAGGAACAGAAGTTGGACGACTGGCTGCCCTACATCGTGCGGTGACGGTCCGCTGATGTGGGCGAGATCGAAGAGAATTTGGGTGCTGACGGATATCAAGAATCATCACACTGGTGATCACTCGGTCAACGGTAGCAGCCTTTGCGAACCGCGGATCAGTAGTGTATCAGGGCGATCGTCACACGGGAGAAAGGAGTCGTGGCGGCAGGAAGACTACAGACTGGCTCGGAAGGTTGTAAAGGTCAGGCAGCAGCTTTGCGCGACTTTGCAAGAGTTGTTGTGGAAGTATATACTCCCGAAAGTTTCGCTCTCGTCTTCCAAGCCCCACCAATTTTCGAACAATCTCTCCTAGTAACACTGCGAATAGTACGGGTTGATGACGTGGCAACTATACGGACTCTGCGAATCAAGTCAGCAAATCTGTTCTCACACAATCCGCACTGTGACGGAGATATGCGTACAACGCAAGTGGTCGTGCCAGTCCACCCGGTACCGCCGCACTGCGCCCACTGGGCGCCACCGGAGCCGCCGGAGGAGGCAGACGTAGAAGCAGGGGGAGCAGAGGAAGTTGGAGCAGCAGTGGCACTGGTAGCCTGACGTGTAGTGGTAGAGACAGGGGCAGCAGAGGAAGAAGAAGAACCACCGGACGCACTTCCTGGGTTGGTGAGGGTCAAAACACCCGGGCGGTATGGCAGGTTATCGTAGGACGCGCTGGAGCTCGGGTTGCGGCCCTGGTACAGGAACTGCAGGTTGCAGGGGTCGACGGTGAAGGTCTGGTCGTTGGTGCTGCGGATGAGATCGCCGTGGGAGATGTCGTTGGTCCAGGTGACGCCCGTGTTGGCCTTGCCTGCAAAGGGGGAGGACTCGGAGCCGGCTTGGACGGTCCAGCTGCCACCGAGCGAGGTGGAGGTGAAGCTGCGGAAGTAGCGACCACCGGAGCCCTGGGCCTCGACGATCATGAGGTACTTGTTCTGGCCCTTGAGGGTGTAGACTTGTACGGCCTCGAAGAGGTTGTTGGTGCTGTCGGACATGACGACCGTGCTGGCGCTGCCGAAGCTGCCGGGGAACTTGCTCAGGGCCATGCTGGCACGGTAGATCTTGCCGTTGTCGCCGGCGAAGAAGAGGTACATGTTGCTGCTGTCGCCGATCAAAGTCTGGTCGATCGGACCTGTGCCGGAGCCAGAGATGGAGCCCGAGAAGAGGGCGTTGGCGCCGGACCAGCCATTGGCGTTGGTGGGGTCGGAGGAGGTCTTGTAGCTGAAGGCAGTCGCGCCCCACTGGTATGCGAGAATCCAGGTGCTCTTGGGGGCGAAGTAGAACAGCGTAGGTGCGACCGTTGCCTGGCTCATACCGGTCTGAGATGCGCTGCTCATGTCACTCCAGCTAGAGAATAGCCCGAAATTCATCGACCCGTAGTTCGAGCCGGTGTAGTCGGAGGCGTACACCAAATGCTTGCCATTGTAGGGAACGTGCGTGAAATCCTTGAGCGAGGACCAGCCATTCTTGGGTTGAGCGAGCGGGCCCTGAGAAGACCACTTGTAGGAGGAGGGAAGGTTGCAGGTCTGGGCTGCGACAGTCGCAGCTGAAGCCAGCAGCGCGACGTTGGCTTCGAGGAGTCTCATAGTGACGGTGATGGATGATCAAGTGGATTGATGACGAAGAAGATGAAACGAAAGAATGCAGAGTGAAAAGTCTGGGCAAAGGAAACGGCGAGAGATGGAGGAGGAGCAAAGTAGACATATACTACTCGAGACGAGTCAATGATCTTCATGAAACCCTCGAGAAACCCTAGCTGACTGTTCATGGGGTCCATATGATGGTCTGGGTTCCTCTCCACCATGTCCACCAGCTCCGACCCAGGGCTCAAGTATAGAAGAAATGTTCCCACCAGTCGGTACATGCCGTTCCGTCTCCATAGTACGAGTGTCACGAAGTATCACAGAACTTCGGCCTTTGACTGTCGGACAAGCGTGTGGAGGAGAACGTGGCAACGGATCCAGTGACCTTGAATGTGTGGAGAAGTCGAAGCGACACGAAGCGAGCACTATGAAACGCACGGAGAGAGTGCGCCGGTATTGCCATTCGATTTTAGCCGGGGGGTACAAGTTTATACAAGTCGCCCTGATCGTCGCATGACCAGCAGAATCGCGTGGCTAAGGCTGCGTATTGAACGTGATGACTCTCCCATGAGCCACCAGGCGATGAACAATGTGCTTTCGTGATGAGAACGATGTCGCGGTCGATGCGAGAACGAGTGAGGTCCAAACGTCTCCCGTCCGTGCACTGTTGCACCAGCGCCCCTCAAAATCTCCTCGACTCGAGTCTACAGTCTCACCTATAGTATACTTCCAAATAGGAAATCGTGGTCGACCGCGGTACTGCAATGATCGAATAATCTTACTTGGGTATATTGCCCTGCAGGTCTCGGCTGCGACCTAGCACGGACGACACGGGACGACCAAATATTGTCAACTTCATGTCATTGCCGACGTGAACTTTGACTTGTGGTCGCCTCCTTGAAGTTGGCCTTGTTGAAGCAAAGTTGTCCACGGCGTCTGTTGGGCGAAGTCGAGGCCTTGCGTAAGAGGACAGCAATCATGTAGGCTGCGTGACGTTCTGGAGGCGCCAGCGCAGGTATATCACGCACGCGAATCCATGAGTTCGGATGATGCAAAAACTAAGCGACCGTCTATCTTATATATCTATCTCATCGTCTGTCTCTGTTCACCAAGGAAACTTCGAACCCCCAAACCCACCCTTGCTTGGCTTCGCCAGTGCCGGCTTAGTTGGCACCTGCTGCTTTGGCTTCGGAGGCACGAACCTCGCCCTACCTGTCGCATCAGTAAGTGTCCGCGGATGAAGGGCCATGATGACAGGCAAACTCACTGTAGCGATGGGGTCTCAGTAGCCTCAGGTGCGGCGCTTGACGGGACGGTCAACTTGATGCCATGGCGGGCGAGGAAGTCGACGTGCTCTTGAGAGTCGTAGTACTGTGACTGATGTCAGTGTGTGTGAAGCGTAGAGGAGACAGGGTGGAGGCGTACATCGGCGTTCACGGTAGGATGCGCCCCAGACCCAGGTTGGAAGGCATTGCGGGCATCGCGGGCGAAGAGCTTGTCCTCATCCTCGGCACCATAGCTTTCGTACGAAAGCGGCTCAGCATCCTCATCAACATCGCGTTCGTGCAATTCGTAGCCTTCGTCCGAAGTGTCAATGGTCTCCTCCTCGGACTCAGGAGCGTCGTCGACGTCACGAGCGTTGTGCTTCACGCCGTGCGCAGCAAGGAATTGCTTGTGCCAGTCGCTGACGTGATCGAACTTGCCTACTGGGTGAGCAGGGTACTTCACAGCCTCAGCCTCGGGCTCAGCGTCGCGAGCTTGATACTTGATGCCGTGGGCGGCGAGGAAAGCCTTATGCCAGTCGCTGTTGTGGTCGAACTCCTTACCCTCAGGGTGTGCAGGGTACTTTGGCTCAGCCGAAGCGTCTCGAGCGTGGTGCTGGTTGCCCCCAGAGCCATGCTCGTTAAATTGAGGGTGGAAGGCAGGTGGCTTGGCCTCGCGTGCTTGGAGGTGCTCATCCTCGTCTTCAGCTTCCGCGTAGCCGTTGTTGGAAAAGTCAACGTTGTCTTCGAATGAGTCTTCATCGGCGAGAGCGTCGCGGGCGGTGTGCTTGACGCCGTGGGCGGCGAGGAAGTCATTGTGCCAATCGCTGGCGTGGTCGAATTTGCCTCCTGGATGAGCTGGGAAGTTCACGGGCTCGGCCTCGGCGTCACGAGCGTGGTGTGGGTTGTGAGCTTGGTAGTGTTGAGGAGGAGTAAAGTGTCCAGCCTCGGCTTCGCGCGCATGATGAGCGTTGCCATGGCTCTCGTAATGCGAGGGAGGACCGTTGAAGCGGTAAGCCTCGGCCTCAGCATCACGAGCGTGATGAGGACCATGTTGCTGGCCGTGTTGGGGAGCGAAGGCAGGGCGGGCGGTTGGGTGTGCGGTTGGGTGAGAGGTATGGGATCCGGTCACCTTGGGGAGCTGAGACGAAAGCCACGAAGCCCATTCGGAAGGCTTCGCCCAAGCGCCAGCCGCAGTAGAGGCGGCATCACGGGCATGATGAGGAGCGTGAGGATTGTAAGGCTGGCCATGGGCATCTTTCCAACCATGGTTGATCGTTGCCTCGGCCTCGGCCTCACGAGCCTGATGACCGTGGAAGCCTCCCTTCGCTGGTGAACCCTGGCGTTCACCAGCATACTTGTCCCATTTTGGTGCTGGGGCTTGCTTGGCGACACCTGGTGTGGCGACCACAGCAAGCGTGGCGAGTGCCGAATAGCAAATGAGTTCGCGGAAATGCATGTTGGGTGATTGTTCGCAAGTCGCGATGGTGACGAGACAAGACAGGCCAACAGGAGTAGTTCGACGTGGAGGAGGTGAAGTGGAGAATGAGGACAAGGAACAATATCTCGAGTAGACTTACCGATGATGATCGACCTTGTATGCTGAACAGTGTACTGCGTTCGGTGGTTGCTGCAAGTCGACGCTGAACGGCCGCTTTCAGATATGTATGAGGAAGTGCTGAAAGCGTCGGCAGCGGCCGCATACACGCCATACGCCACTTATGAACGAGGACAAAGGCACTGCTCTGTCAGTCGACAAAGGACATCCTCACGTCATGATCGTGTCTCATCGTAAAGCACGACACGCCGATTGTGTTGCCGACCTGTGAGCTGGAAAGATCGCCACTCGTTGACCCTGGCATGTTCACGGGCTGCGGTCAAGTCAGTACTTCAGGTGTTCTTCGACTGAACGCGCTCCACTTCCTCCAAGTGGCATTGCTCGGCAGAACCTTTGCGCTACGACAGAAGTCATCGCCGCCATTGCCATAATCTGTCGAAGAGTCACGTCAACACCGTAGTGGCTAGCGCCGCAGTCCACGTAGTCGTGCCAGGCAATGGTAATGCCAAGCGACGTAGTACATATCGATCCAGCCACGTGCATTCCGCATAGCATTCCAGTACCTCGTGCGAGGCTGGCGTGGAGATGACTAAACACAGCGTTACGGATCCGCAATCCAATGGCATAGGCTTTTTAGCGAGTGACACATGTTCCGCACTTCTCGGCGACTCGTTGTGGTGGACAATGCTGATACATGCAGCGCCGCGATAGTAATCATCAGTACGTACGCTGTCGACGAGAGAATTGTATCTTCCAGCAGCTCTCCCAGGTACCGCTGGCTGCCTTCAATTGCCGGAATGTAGTATACACTACCAGTGTCCTTCGCGTCGCCTTCGCTAGTGGTCCGCTCATCTTGTCGTCCGCGTGGCTGTGACGTGCGTTGTTGCGACCTTCGAAAGCACGCCGGACAAAAGTTCCGTATGCTGCCCACACGAACGGTGTGCGCTCCGCGAGACTTCATGTGGTCGAAAGCTCGAAAATTGGTACAACACCTAGGATAGGCTGCAACGGGATATGGCAATCGATGTAGGATGTCTGCGTACGGAGGTACTCGCGGCATCTTCGCAACTATGATTTCACCGAGTGATCACAGCCAAGACGACCGTGAACTTGCGGTCAGCAAGGCACGCGACTCAGGACATGTTTGCTTAGCTGCATTCTCGAACTTCGGAGCGCCAACCTACTGCACCTGTCCGCAGCTTGCATCAGGGGTGCATGACGACAGAGCTCTCTGATAGGGTGTGGTGTTGCCTTTCTTGCTGATCGCTCCTGTCTGCCGTACACGCGATAGCTGCAGATACGGGGAAGCGTGGTGATGGATTTTGTGTGATGTCGTGTCTTGAACGCTGTTTGAATGCGCTCGAGTGTTGCTCACGGCATAATAAGTGTTCCGACGATGAGTAGAATCGTGAAGCGCAGCGCCCACGACGGCACTTGCGCCCGCGGCTTGCCGCATTACAGGCATAGTCAGCAAACGCGTGGTGTTGCGCCAGTCGCACGAGGTGGTGATGGCGTTTGGCGGGCATCGGGCTCAAGCCCCGAAACTTCAATCATCCGTATTCATCCCGCCTCTAGCGCCTGCTGGAGTCGTGGCCCGGCGTTGAACCTTGAGGTGCTTGCTGTAGAAGTGCCTCGTTGCGACCCTTTGCCTCTGCAACTTGTAAGACGATCCAATAATTATCCAGATATCGACCTGTCACACAGCGCGAAGCAGGGAGAGGCGTGTCGGGAATAGCGGCAGGTGTTCCTCGGACGCATGCACGAGACAGCTCCCCAAATTCCCATCATCGCAGCCCTGTGGATCCCGGATTGCAACAGAACTGCATCATCGCCTCCTGAACTTCTCGGCAGCACATCCCTCAACACACCGTTGCCATCGGTCGTCAACGGCATCAACATCAACATCGACATTATCCTCACACGACCTGTCGATACCGCCCTTGCGATTCACGTCACTTCTGCTTCAAGTCTCACCTTGCATAAGGCCCGCATATGCAGTGCCGGCGTACCCAGTAAAACGCCGTCGCCGCCTAGCTCGGTAGCAGCATTCCCGCCTGCCATCAATATTATTTGTCGACTGTAAACGCGGTCAGCACACCGTGACCGACATACTCCACTCTCCTGGACTTCATTGCGACGAGGCAACAGCGACCATGACTTCACACGCAGCACACGCGACGATGCCGTACAACACACGGCGGAAGTCGCTCTCATTATCCGAGCTTGGTATCACGCTGCCAAAACGGTCGCGCACGGCGTCGCATCCCTCACCGCCCAGCACCATCGTCGAAGGCGATGAACCTCCCGTCAAGAAGTCGAAACGGTCGCATGGAGCTGTGTCGCCGACGGCAGGTGCGATGAGCCCACCAAGAACGACATGCGTGCGCTTCAAGGAGGAGTCTATGCCGAAGCGCGCTCTTGCGCTATCACCACCTCCTTCGCCTGGTCGCGAAGGCGACAACAAGATCGATACGGAAGGCATCAGCGATGACATCGTCGTCGGCGCACTGCGACAACTGGAGAAGACTGGCAACCGACCTCATTTGGTAAAGGAGCTTGCCGCCGTGCTTGCGACCAACGTTCCTGCTGTGGAGAGGTACGTGCCTTGCCCCATACACATATGAATTGGAGCATCCACTAACACCTGCCATAGATCCGCGAACCCATCCGCCCTCATCTCTTCCCGCCTGACAGCATACCTTCATCGCTCATGGCCAGCGATCTCACCCTGCCCCTTGGCCAAGGACCTCTCACCTGTCTACCCCAGACGCCTCTACTTCTACCTGACTACTACACCTCATCAACCGATACCCGACCACTCGCCCGCGATCATCGCAAAGCCCGCCGCCCGCATCATCTCACCGTCGCTGTCCTCCGCCTCCGCAGCAGACGAAGACGAGGATGCCAACGAGTCATACATCCGCGCTCGCACAGCTCTGTCGCCGAGTCCCGAAGTCGACCTATCGAGCCCAGAGCTGGACACCGATGGCCCATCGACGCACACGCGCTCCTTCTCGGCATCCGGGTCAGTGCCGCGCGAACACCCACCCACGACCACGAATCTATCACACAATCGCCGTGCTGTAAGCCCGCAGCTCGAGCACGAAGAGCGGGACTTCAAGCAGACGGCAAACCTCCTTCATGAGGCAGCGCGCCTGAGGCGGAAGAGTGAGGAAGATGTGAAGATGGAGATTGAGGCTGATGCGGTTGCTGGTGCTGAGCGAGAGGAAGAGAGCGCCGTCGTGTTTTCGGTGGAGATGGATGGCGAGGAAGCAGAGCAGAGCGCCGCCGAAGCCGCCCTAGAGCTGTTCGAACACGCCGAATGTCTGAAAGTGGAAGCAGTTGGCATGGAGTTCAGCAGCCCGGTTATACGTGCGCAAGAGGAAAGCGCGGACGTGAGCAAGTCGATGAGTCCAGTCAAGAAAGAAAGCGAGGACGTGCAGATGGATGAAGCGAAGCTTAGTATCGACACGATGGGAGACACGACTTTTGATCTCGGGGACGCTGCGCTAGAGTGGGAGAGTCTGCAGAGCCCGGAGAATATTGGGGTGGCGGAACTGGAGGGTATGTTCGACGACTACTGAGCAGTGAGCTTTTGACGTCCTGACACTCGAAATTCATGAGCGAGAGCAGGAGTCTGGCAGATTGTGGAACGTGTATCAGTATACAAGACTGTTGGGCGCAAGCCCGAGGGGTTGAAACTCGAAGGTACAATGGCATGCACATGTCGCAGCTCAGGTAGTATTGTGGAATCGGAATAGCAGCATGTAGCAACATCACCACGGCGTAAGCGTCGCTGGACGGCAACAGAGCGCAAGTAGATTGTACAAGAGAGTAGAAGACAGCTCCTTCTCGTACACATTGTGTCTTCTCATTATACACTGCGAATGTATTCGTCGTAGACCAGTACGACAGCAGACATAGAAGAAGAGGAAGGAACGACCACAAGTCTTGGCACTGCTAGAGTTGACCTCACCTCCCTCTAATGTGTTGCTCTTGACCTACCGTGTGATCTGCTACTACATTGCAGCCAGTAAACCCAAAGCTCAGCGTGCTCACTCTCGATGACGATGTCCTCCATCCTCGTACGACCTGTCACTGAGATACATGAGACGCCATTTTCGAGCCCGCGTAGCTCGCTCTTGTGGCCGTGTACTGCATTCCTTCCCTCTCGCTCTACAATTCGGAAGGCTTCTGGCTACTGTGACAACAGCTGTAATAGTGCGTCGACGATACAGTACTGGTGAGAAGGTGCAGACTTGTCAGTGACGCACGCTGAACTTGCAACTTTCATAGTAATGGCAGCGTTGCGCTTCGCCCACGCGGATGAGCTGATCAGAGCTGGAGCCACGATGTATATTACTGACGAAGCGGAGGTACTTCGTCTACATTGATTATCGTCGCGGTGGTAGTCGAATATCCTCGAGAGGTTTGTCCGTGAGATGGTAGGTCTGGCCTTTGTCCAGCAGTCTCGATCGATCGAGTCGTCTTTGTGCGTCGCCGCTCCAAGCACTTGAGCAGTGGCAAGGCACAATTTCCTTACCTCCATCACTCCTCTTTGTCCCCAACTTCCGCAACGAGCGTCCATTGTCTCTCCCATGGCCTTGACACCCTCGTCGCCGCCAAGCATGGCGCCGCCAGCCACCTTGAACGCCCTGTGCGACCAGCAGCATGGACTCTCTCGCCCTCGCAGCCAAGCAGACCATCCAAGCCGTCTCCGACCAGCTATGGCTCGTCTACCAGCACCCTCTCTTCTGGTTCACGGCGCTCTTCGTGTTCCGATACCTTCGCTTGGTTGTACATCTTATAGCCTTCTGGCTGTACAGGCCGAGTCCAGTGCCAGCAAACCCGAAGGTCAAGCCCTCCGATTGCACGGTAATATTGCCGACCGTTGATCCCGAGAATGTCGATTTCCGGGAGTGCATTGAGACTTGTCTGCGCAACCGACCGGCGCAAATGCTCGTAGTCACAGTCGGTTCCGACAAAGCGAAGGTGTGCGAGGAGTATTTCGAGCCGTATCGAACACTTCACCCATACACCGAGATCACAGTGCTCCTGAGCCCAATCGCGCATAAGCGGACTCAAGTCGCGACCGCGATTGCGCATGTCATGACCAAGATCACAGTCCTGCTAGACGACCACGTCTTCTGGCCCAAGACCTTCCTTCGCAATGCCATAGCTCCATTCGAAGATGCAGCGATCGGAGCTGTGGGAACGAACAAGCGCGTCCGCCGTACTGACATCGGCTTCAACATTCGAAGCTACTGGAACATGCTAGGCGCAATTTACCTTGAGCGCCACAACTTCGAGATCAGATCCACCAACGTGGTCGATGGCGGCGTCTTCGTCATCTCCGGACGAACATCTCTCCACCGCACGAAGATCCTGCAAGACCCCGAGTTCCTGACAGGCTTTACTGACGAGCGCTTTTTCTTTGGCCTATGCGGTCCTCTAGGGCCAGATGATGACAACTTTATCACCCGCTTCGAGGTTACCCGTGGCTGGAAGATCAAGATCCAGTATTCTCCTGCTTCCAGGATTGAGACTACGCTTGGGACGTATCCGAAATTCATGCAGCAGTGCCTTCGCTGGGTCCGGACAACTTGGCGCAGTAACAGCTGTAGTCTGTTCACTGATCGGACGGTCTGGAAAGCGCAGCCATGGTGTGTATACGCTGTGTACATTACCAGCTTCTTCAACTTCGCCCTGTTCAACGACACCTTGCTTAGGTACCTGCTGTGGACTTCACCGTACGGTAGCCAGGAAGTTTTGCTCGCATTACTCGGCTGGGTAGTCGCAACAAAGCTGGTGAAGCTGACACCATACTTCCTGCGTCATCCCGAGGACTTGAGGATGCTGCCAGGGTACTTCGCGTTTGCGTACTTCCACAGCTTCATCAAGCTATACGCGCTGCTGACTTTCTGGAACTGCCATTGGGGCGGACGGAACCTAGCCGCGATCAATGCTGGGATCGGTCTGGAAGAGATCCAGCAGCGGAAGGTGCTGCTGAAGCCGCAGGGCAAGAGCCAATCGAGAGGCAATAAAGAGATGGAAGGCTCTGATGATAGTCAGCGAAGGTCTGGCTTGAGGAAGCGAACGTGATGTGGTGTGAAATGTATAGGCTTCAGATAGAATTGTATCATTCAATGAGATTGCTCTCTCCGTCCCGTCTTGAAACATATTTTGACTTTTGTAATATCATCATGGTGTCGTACAGGGGAATACAGTGTGGAAGGAAGCATACTGACTGACCTTGATGCATTGAGCACGCGAGGGGCTCATTCAATTTACCAGTCCGACCTGCGCGCTGTAGACCGATGTTTTGGATGCAAAAGTCATCGTTGGATCGATCGAGCAACTCAAAAGCGAAGAGGGCCGACCTGCCAGAGTCCAAGAGCTGCTCACTTCCAGCCAAATAGGCCACGCCAGCCAAAGCTGCCCTGGGCTGCGGTCTCTTCGACCGCCTCAGCATTCGCAGGCTCTTCTTTTACAGCTTCGACTGGCACCGCCATCTTTGCTGCACTTTTGAAGCGCAGCTCGTACACCCAGGTGGTACCAAGGTGCTGTCTTTGCTCCTTGACGATCTCGAGCCCGCTCCGCTCAGCAGCTTCTTTCACAAGCTCGCCAATATCCCTGTTGAACCAGCAGCCGTGGATTTCCGCATGCTTAGCAGCGGACTTGTCCAAGATGTTATTGAGCCAATCCTGGTAGCTTCTACCGTGCTCCAGCAGCAGTATCCTCGCATCCGGAGAAGTCGTGCTGAGATGCGCAGCCATGTTCTCTAGTAGCTTGGTCGGTGCAGCCGTCGAGCAGAGTCCCATGGTCTGTATGATAGTATCATACTTCTCGCCCTTCGGTGGCGGTGGCATGGCTTCCAGCGCAGACCCAGTGAGGAATCTTATAACAAGGTTTGCCTTCTTCCTGATGCCACTGGTAGGTCCATAGAGTGCCGTCCACTTCTTCTTGCAGACCTCCACCATCGGGGCACTCAGATCCACGAAAGTCAGACTATCGATCTTACTCCCGAGTCTTACATCGTAGTAGCCGAGATTTCTCCCTGTACCGCAGCTGACTTCCAGTACATGGCCTATGCACTGCTCGGCTAGTCGTCCGCGGACTTTGTTGATGCCCATGAGGGCTTCGCTGGTGCCGACCTCGCTGTCGAAGTTGTCGGCCGTCTCATCGTAGCGGGCGGCGACATCTGTCTGAGCCGAGAGATCGCGAATCGAAGGATCAGGATGAGGCTTGGAGGCTGCGAGGGACAGCTGGGTTATATAAAGGCCAAGAACTGCCGCTAGAGTGCTGAGGATGATTGGTGCTGCTGAGTGGCGCGTCTTGCCCGGAGTCTTCGCGTCGGGAACGGTGGTAGGCTGGAAGGGCTTATATGCTGGTGTGCCTGCAGACACTGCGGCGGAAGTCTTTTCAGAGGCATTGCGGACCAACTGGCCTGCATGACGAGGTAGTGCTACATTGCGGCGAACGATGAGACTGCGCAGCAGCATTCGCTTCGCCGAGCTGGACATAGGCTGTTGTTCATGAGAAAACAGTGCGAGCTGACTCGATCCTTCAATTCAATTGTGATCTCGGCTGCCGAAGCTCTCACTCCCGAGCCTCCACTTCACCAACTCAATGCCACCCCTCCACGCCTATCGGCGGCATTTCGCATCGAGGCGTACGAACATTGATTGAGGTACACGTAGGTAGCTGACATTGCATTTCCTGTCTGACCGTCATGCTCTCTCTGCAGACTTGTCTTTGATCTTTCTGTCAATTTTTCTACTGTATCAGCTTCCGTCATGGGCTCCATCGAAGATTCCGTTCCCTCTTCAATCCTCATCATCGGGTCAGGTGTCTTTGGTCTCTCCACTGCCTATGCTCTGGCCCAAAGACCAAGCTATGCGCACACTAAGATCACGGTACTCGACCGCTCCACCTTCCCAGCCCCAGACGCAGCCTCGATAGATGCCTCCCGCATCGTCCGCGCAGACTATTCAGATTACTACTACAGCGCACTATGCATAGAGGCACAAAAGCTGTGGCGGCAAGAATGGGGTGCCGAGGGAAGATACCACGAGAATGGACTCGTGATAGCTGTCAACAGCGCTGAGGATGCCGAGGCTGGTGGGAAGAGGGAGGAGATGCAGAGGGAAATGATGGCGAATCTGAAGAGGCTTGGGCTGAGCGTTGGAAAGCGGAAAGACGGGGCGGATGTGAGTCTGCTCGAGAATCGAGAGGCAATGATCAGGATTGCAGATGGGTTCGATGGAGCTGCGGGGGATGCTGGGTACTGCAACTGGACTTCGGGCTGGGCTGATGCAGAGGCCGCGATGAAGTACCTTGAGAAGCTGGCGAGGGCGACTGGACGGATAGATTTCAGGAATTCAGAAGTGGGGGCCCTCCTGTTCGACCATGGCAGTAGCACAGTCAAGGGTGTCAAGCTCAAAGACGGCTCGAAGATTGAAGCAGACCTACTCATACTCGCCGCGGGTGCCTGGACTCCCAAGTTCATCGACCTCCGCGGCGTAGCCAGCGCTTCTGGTCAGGTCCTCGCCTACCTGGACATCACCGCAGAAGAACAAGCCCAACTCGAGAACAATCCCACAATGCTCAACGGCAGCAACGGCATGTTCATTATCCCACCTCGTGAACGAGTCCTGAAAGTCGCCAGGCATGGCTATGGCTATGCAAACTTCAAGAAGATCCCTCACCCTGAACATCCAGAAACAGGCGCGGAGATCGAGGTCTCCCTACCCTGGACCAAAATAGATGACCCGCATCTGCACATCCCGAAGGAAGGCTCAGACGCTTGTCGTGACTTTCTAGCACAATGCATACCACATATGGCCGAGCGACCTTGGTCGTATACGCGAATATGCTGGTATGCTGACACACCGAAAGGTGACTGGCTTGTCGACTACCATCCGAAGTGGAAGAATCTCGTGGTTGCAACGGGAGGGTCTGGGCATGCCTATAAGTTCTTACCGGTCATTGGCGAACGGATTGCGGATGTCGTAGTACGGGAGACGAGGGATGACTTGGGTAAGGCAATGCAGGAGAAATGGCGGTGGCCGAAGGAAAGGTCGAGCAGTGATCATATTTGGACCAACGATTGGAGGGGCGGGAGGAAGGGAATGTTGTTGGATGAAGAACTGGCGAGGAAGTGATACCATTGCAATGAAGTGCAAGGTATATTTACCGGGCTTGCTCACCTGACGGCCCGTGATCCCTCGGACTCCCTCTCTTCGCGCCTGGCGTCTGGCGTCTGAACTGCAAAGCGAACTGTCGCCCTTTAAGGCACCTTGTCAACGTTTTGGTGAGTCTTTGATAGCCTCACAGCCTTGCCGGGGGCAAAGCACGAATGGTACCGGCCGTCGAGGTCCTGCCAGATCGTCTGAAACATCGAAAATATGCAGCCTCAATTCGCGCCGAAGAAGGCATGTTGTACGAAGAGGCGCGCGCCTAGGTCGAGCGAGTGTTCAGCTGACTTTGCACAGCATTTCCGGTGAAATCAGTTCTCTGCCATTCTCTCTTCCTTGGCCATTGTCGCAAGCTTTTTCCAAGAGTACTCCGAAGATCGCGACCACATCGCGTTCAAGGTACGACGACAACACGTCGCGCGCAGTTCAACGCGATCAAGCGCGTTCGTGTTTTCTTATACATGCAGTCAACATCGCGAAGAAGTGAGTCACAGTATAGACTGCATCTGAAACGCGTTTGATCATCCTCGACCTGCATGAATGTGGAGACTGAATGCAGCTTCCATGCCTACTATTCGTCTCCACCCAATCGGAGCTCGGAGAAAGTGCCCAGCCGACGTTTGCCGCCCACTCTATCGCGACTCCACCTCTGCACAACGCGACTGGACCTGCCCAAATACCTCACTGCCGCGCACAAAGCAGACCGAGCCGCCTGTACGCGCCCCAAATAGGCGTTTCATCTGCCTACGCGCCCGTACGAGCAGCTTTGAGGTCGGGCAATCTACGCACCGCCCACTCAATGCCATAGCCACGAAGGCGACAACAGCAAAGCCCGTCAACACGCGCCCACCTCAGAATAGCCCGAGTCTCGTGCGCGCAACGACTTGAAACTCATCTGAAGCCGTCTCATGGCCGCGCTCTGGGTCGCTGACCGAGAAATAGACCTCATCTTGCCATTCACGCACGACCCAGCCTGGCGGTCCTCGTGTTTACCAGGTCGCGCACGGTTCGAGGTTTTGTTTCAGATCTCGCGAAGTGACGCTATTTTCTCTACTGCTTGTGCTCGCTATGGCTTCGTTCGCTGGGAAAGGCTCGCGAGGGCAGATCCTCGTATATAGGTATGCTGCGCGTCGGTGCTTTCATCCTTCCTCTTCCTCTGCAAGAATCGCCACCAGTTCTGCTCTGTGTGCTGCGTCTGTTACGAGACCCACGAATCTCTTTGGGGTGGGATCGCTTTGTGCTTACTGCTACTTACTGTCTTATTGGAGCTGGTCTCCCCCATACAGCGACTAATCCAAAAGCATACTCACGGCCGGACCGTCAACGTTCAGCTCTGGTAGCCGAACGCAACTAATTCACCATGGAATACCGAGGACTGACTCCACCGCCTTCGGCCATCGAGGGCGACAACCTTGAGCTGCTCTGCCCTGGTGGCAGCGCTAGCACTAATGCTACATACTATACCCAAGACTGGTCGCCCGAGTCGCTACTGACCGCGGCCTCTACGCCTCCGAAGTCGCCGTACAAGACTCGAGAGTCTGGCCCAGTACTCTTGCCTCGAGTCAGGGCGCAAGACCAGTTGATGGAATCCTCCGCAATGTCGAAAGTGCACGGCCACCTTCGCACTACCTCACTGCCAAACAATGGCTTTCCAATGCAGTTCGGCGATCACCTGCCGAGTCGACCAGACCTGGACCGTCGGTCGACCAGCCCACCTGTGCAGTATGGCATGGTATCACCAGCTGCATCAGCATGCGCACCAAGCATGGTCGTACCCTGGGATGTTATCCCTTCCACGAGACCAGCAATGTCGCAGATGCGATCTGTCTCAGCATCGCGATTACCCACCCATTCGCGCAACAGCTCGAATGGCAGTGTCGACGCTTCGATGCTGAGCCGCTATGGCTACCCGACATATCGTCAAAGTCCTACGCCTCAGCCCATGGGTCTCACTGTGCCGATGTCGCGGACTCCAAGTGCCATGAACCACCTTGCTCCCATCTCAATGCCTGGCGGTCAGGTGCCCACATACCCACAGCGACGGCGCACAGCAAGTCCACCTGCGGTGCCCTCTCGGCTAGCGATTGAGATTGCGCCTGAGCCCGAGTCTCCACTTGACATCGAGACATCCACTCTGTCCGACTACCTCACCCGATCCAACCCTACGCCTGCACTTACACAACGCACAGTGGAGACTCGGGGCAGCTCTAGCACCACATTCTGGTTCGACGTGAGGAACGTCAACCGATGGGAGGACTTCAATGCGACCACGGTGTCCGAGATCCCCGGCTTCACACAACTTCTCAACATCGATGTATCCAGTAGCCACCTCCCAACGCCAGCTCGCGTTAGTCTCAACCCGGAGACGCAAGCGCATCTAGCCGAGACCTGCGCTGCGCACCATGCACTCAAGGTCAATGCAGCACTGAAAGTATCGCAAGGCGAGAGGCACATTGCGATGCGCGCACTCCGGTCACCACCCCACGCTCCGCGACAGCAGCCTGACTTCGTTTCCAACTACCAGTCTGACGCCGAGAAGACCATCTATGGCGACGGCCGTGGTCGTGTTGTCGGCATTGTACGCTGTTTCGACCAGTGGAACACAGGCATGCGCAATGAGTCCCCTCTGGCTCGCATTAGCTACCTTCGCGCTCTGTCGCAACTGCATCACTACATGCGCGACCACGGCTGCCGTTACGGCTTCATCATGACCGAGATTGAGCTAGTCTGCGTTCGCGCGGGCGGGCCACCAGACCACAATAACCCTGTGCCACTCTTCGGCTTCCTCGAGCTCAGCACACCCATTCAGATCGCCACTCATGGCCTGTCAGCCAACGGAGAGCTACAGATGACCGTCGATCTCGCGCTGTGGTATTTACACATGCTGGCTAAGGAGACGCCGTTGCCTGGGCAGTATGGCTGGAGGATGGATGTTGGTGGCCCTGCGGCTCTGAGCAGGAAGCATCATCTTGCGGCTGATAATTGGGTGCCTAAAGTGCATCAGAGTGAGAGAAGGGAGTCGAAAAGGGCGAGGGGATGGACGTTCCCGGATGAGCCATTGAGTAAGCGGGAGTGTGGGAAGACGGGGAGAAAGCGGTGATAGCATGTAGCCACGTCCATACGACAGGTACTGGTCGTTTACAACATCTCAGACACGCGTTCAGCCTTTCTTCAGATATGATCCACAGTGCCTCCGCCAGTATCATAAGAGACGCGCTAATCGGAGCGCGGGCCGTCCCGCTTCTCGACATGCACTTCACTCGGCGAAGCGCTCCATGTTTTGTATCATAATGCCCTACGCACTACCCAGTCTCGCCGAGCGCGGGAGTGGGGACATGGGGCGCGTAGAAGTTGCACTCGCGGGTTGCTTCTGGCCCAAATCCTTCCTATGAAGATGTTACGTCGGATTGCCAAGCGGACTGCCAGGCGATTTACCACACCACTGCGTACAGTGAGAACTCAGAGAGCATACGACGTTTCCCCTCTGCGTTTGTCGCGTCATCAATCTGCCGTGCAACACATTACAGCAGTCCGCCGATTCATCATGGGATCGCGGCCTTTTCACTCGACCGCAATGGCTCCCGAAAGCACAACGCCTGCGGGAGTCCCGGACATGATTGATCCTGACATTTTGATAGAAGAAGAGACGACCGAAGCTTACAAGCCAAAGAACTGGTATCCTGTCCAGCTCGGTGAAGTCTTCAACGATCGCTACAAAGTGGTGGGCAAATTGGGCTACGGATCATCGTCTACCATCTGGCTATGCCGGGATCTGCAGACCGACGACGATTATGTAGTGGTGAAAGTTTACGTCAACAACTCGAAGTGGCAGCGTGAGATACCGATCTATGAGCACATGTCAGGTCTGAACTCGAAGCATACTGGGCTGCGCCGTGTCCGGAAGATGCTGGATTCCTTTGAGCTGCTGAGACCTGGGGTCAGACACTTCTGTCTGGTTCACGAGGCTTTAGGACTCGACCTCGATGATATACGCCGCTGGATGCATCAAGTCAATGCAGATTTCACACAGAAAATCTTGTGTGAATTACTCCAGGATGTACTCCAAGCGATGCACTTTCTCCACATCGAGGCCCATGTCATTCATACAGGTAATGCACTTGCAGTCGCAACCACGACTGCGCTGATATGTGGCTCCGCAGATATTCAACCGAAGAACATTCTAATGAGTCCACTTGACAACAAGCCTTTCAAGAGATTGGAAGACGAGGAGGCGCGCGAGCCCTTGCCGCGCAAGATACTCGACGACCGCACGATCTATCTCACCCGACCCGTACAAGTCACAGCTGGAGCCCCTAAGCTTTGTGATCTGGGGGAGGCTCGATTTGCGGACCACCGCCACGCCGACATGATCATGCCTGAGATCTATCGGGCACCAGAAGTAATCTTAGGCTTATCTTGGAGCTATCCAGTGGATATCTGGGCATTCGCGATGACTGTGAGTCTTGCAGTCACTTTTACCATATCCTTACCACTTCCTAAGACGCTGACAATGCCTGGTCACAGCTGTGGGATTTACTGCAGCCGAAGCGGCTCTTCCACCCATACGATGAAGGAGGTCGTTACTCCGAGTGCATCCACTTGGCGCAGATGAGTGCGATCATGGGTCCCCCACCGGTAGACTTTCTTCGAAACTCGAAGAAGAAAGATCTGTACTGGGACAATGAAGGTAGTGAAAGACGTTCTACGACATCAGCAATCCGCTAACATATTACAAGGGCAATGGAAGGGACCAATCGCGATACCTGACATGGGTCTAGAGATCGAAGACAAAAAGTTCGAGGGCGAGGAGCAGCGCCTTTTTCTGCAGCTGATGAGAAAGATGCTGAAGTGGGAGCCAGACGCCAGATGCAGTATCCAGGAGATACTCGACGACGAGTGGTTCACGGCGGATCTAGAGTCTGTGGAGGAGGCAGAATGAATCCAGCTGGTATCAGGTCCACCGGCCCCAATGGAGTCCTGCAAGTGAAGTTCTGCAACCTGCGACACCTGTGAGAGCACGGTCGGAAGCTCTCTAGCATGCACCCTATGCGCAACAACGTAGCCTCTCTCGCGAGTCGACTACCGCCGACGCCGACATCAGCACCACCGCGCAACACTGTTTCATCAAGCGCCTGCGCCGCACCGCCGCCTCACATCGAACGTACAGGGTTTAAAGCTACCGCTACCTTCACATTGCCTTGGACCATTCGCAACACCACCAACGGCCGTCATAACATCGTCTTCATCAGGTCTCATGTTCACGATCACATGGCCTCCGCAGGCTCGCGCGCCTTCGGCACCACTTCTGCCAAAGCTGTCAGGCAGATACTAGGCGGCTCCGTGAAGGATCTCGTTACACAGAACGGCGCGAAAGGGAAGGATGTCGCAGCAGGTTTCCTAGCCGCGGTAGAGAACGTCAAGAAGCAGGTCAGTCGGCCCACAATCACGCTCACCACGGGCCATCACCGTTGACCCTCAATAGTATGGACCTACCGCCGACACTCTCAGGTGGAAGTACGCCACGCCTTCCGTAACGAAAGCTTTCTTCCTGAACTGGCAGCTAATATCGATTTAGGGGTGTGAAGCTGCACAAATCAACGAGTGATCCGGACGAGTCGCGGCGCAACGTCTCCTTCACTGTCCATACCGTCAATGGCACTCGTCTAGGATCCGTGCACGTCCGTGAAGACGGCACGTATGAGGAGAAGCTCACCAGAGCTGGCGAGTGGCAGTCCAGTGAGACCGAGAAGGGGCGCAGTGTGGCGGGAGAGGGTGCTGCGGAGGCCAGTACTCGCGAGGGAGATCGTGCGAAGGGCGAGTAGGAAGGAAGATGTAACATGCTTGAATAGGCTATACAATCATGGAGCAAGAATGGCTTGTGTCTGGAAAGCCGTCATTGCAACGACGCCCTTTCACTAACTACGCCGCTTTAACAACAAGCTATCGCCGAGCTGGGAGTCCTGCCCTCGTGCGCTGCACACCACTCGCCGATGAAAGATGAAGGTGCGAAGAAGTCGCTGTAGCCGCCAGCGCGAGCAACCTTCACGGGCATGCCGCGGCAGCGGAATGCTTGAATATACATAAGGTGTGGCGCCTTATGTCGCGGCTCGTCTCAGCCCATCCGCTGTTCTACTAAGGTGAGTCGTCAGTCGTCTTATGTTCCCTTCCGGTCTGCAACTCACCTCTCGCAACATTCAAGAACATAGCGAAGATGTCATGCTCTGACAGACACCGTTTACTGCTACCGTGGAGAACTTCCATGCCTCGCGCCATGGCAATAGGCTCACAGACTTCCTAGGTAGAGCATCTGCTATAGGTACTGTGATAGAGATCGATCATAAGTAGTGTACAGTGTAACATGAGATTTGTGGACTTGAGGGTATCGACCGACGCGGCCAATGCTGATAACGTCACCCGAACATCGTCATCGAACCTGCCGCATCGGTTTGGCATCTTGTCGAAAGGATGAAGCTGTTCAGATGTGATGCCTGAAGACTTGACTGATGATAAACAGACTATGAGGATCAACTGCGCTGAGCGACGGCCGCGTCCGAGTTGAATTGGACCACGTGAAAGTGTCGATCGACCCCACCACGCTCGTGACAAGCTAGTCGCAGCTGGTCCATCATGCAGATCCCAGCAACGCTCGAATGAGCCACTTCCTCTGGTTGGACTGATCTCCGGCTAGCCCAGGCAACTTTGATGAGCGATCGCACCTCTGCAGATTTGGACGGCTTCGGACTGGACGCGGGCTTTGGCCTCTAGAATGTTGCATAGCGTCCCGCAAACGAGTCTTTACAACAAGATTAGTTGTTCATGACACCGACTGTGTGTGAGCATGCGAGCTCAACAATCATTCACATGTTTCAGCTTCTCTGACTGTCCAGTCCATTGCAGCCAATGGCATCTGGAGTATTGTTCGCCGGCTTGCATGCGCCGGCAAGGCGCAGTTCACATGTCACTTCGTTTCCGAACAGCGCCCGCGGTCCAGGTTGCCTTCCAGCCATGCATGCGAGACCCCACCCCATGTCGGACCAGCATGTGGCATGAAAGCTTTGTTGTGTAGGCATGGAGAGTCGGCTCCTTTCTTGATGCATAGGTAGGTACAATGAGCCTGCCAAGTCACCATAATGACGGAAAATTACAAGCACATCCCACTCGAGTTCCCAGACAAAGACTTGCGCATTTTGAGATTGCGAAGTGGTAGACCAGGAGATACCATCACGGCCGACATTATCAGGATGGACCCATACAATGACTCCAGCGATCGTCAACATCACGACACGACGTTCTCCAGGTTGCCTTACGAGGCTTTGTCGTGGTGCTGGGGTCAGGACGGTGAACAGGGCAAGATCAAGGTCATGGACGCTTGGCAAGATGAGACAAAACTGTTCGACGTGTCGATGTCACCATCACTTGTCGAAGCGTTGCGGTCACTCCGGTATCCTGACAAATCTCGTGACTTGTGGATCGATCGCATCTGCATCGACCAGGACACAGTCGCAGAGCGAGAAATACAAGTCGGGCGAATGCCCGATGTGTACAGCAATGCTGCAAATGTTTGCGTCTGGCTAGGGATAGGTGATGAATCCATCAGGGCGGCTTTCGAACTCATCAGGGGATATGTTCTGCAACTTCAAGAATTCGACCAAGTCACGAGTTTGGCTCACCTGTCTCAATGGGATCATTTCATTCGACTGTCACAGCGACCTTGGTAATCACACACGAGGCTTCACAATATCAACGGCAGCCTGAGACTGACAGCTTGCTGCAGGTTCTCAAGACGCTGGGTGGTTCAGGAGATTGCATTAGCTTCCAAAGCAACGGTCCATTGTGGCCACGAGTATGTCGACTGGCGTGACTTTGCTGATGCAGTCGCGCTTCTCGACTCTGTGCAATCCGCCGGTCGACGCCTGTCTGCTGCCGCGAAGAAACAGCCGTTCGAGGAGTATGTTGATCGCTTTTCGGAAGGAATACCCAATTTGGAAGCTGTGAAGCTGGTCGACGCCGTACATGCGCTGTTTCGCACGTCAACATTGACGCGAGAACCTCAGGCCACACTAGAGGACCTCATCCACCGACTGTCAAGCTTCGAGGTAAGTGAGCCTAGGGGTGCTGTTCTCTCATTACTGGCCATTGCAAAGGATTTTGATCCCAAGCCGGGAGACATCATGCCCGGAAATGTCAACGCGGCTGGCTGGAACGTCGTCAGGCGGCACAAAGATATCTTTCAAGCTGGAAATTTCGAAAAACACGCCGTCACGTACGAAGCTCAAGTGCTCAAAGTGTATGCCGGACTGGTCGAATTCGTCATCCGAAACGCCGACAAAGGGAGAGCATTGGACATCATTTGTCGTCCATGGGCAACAGATTTCACGGCGAAGGATGAGCATCCCATATCACAAACACATGGCTTCGATGTCGACAGTGAACAAGGCACATCGCAAACGAAGTCCACGTCGTCAGCTACCGGCAGATCGGTACCTTCGTCGAGATTGCCGTCCTGGATCGTCAGTGTCAACAAGGCGCCATTTCAAAGATTTCGGGACGACACAAGTGCTCTTGCTGGTGGAAAGGAATACCAGACTTGGACATTGAAACGAGAGAATGCTGATGGCTTGGTCGGCTATCCGGATGATCATGTGCGCAATTACAGCGCATCCGGAACTCTGGGTTTGAACGTTCGATCATTCAGATTACTCAGAAGGCAAAGCCACTACAGCATGTTTGTCGAAGGATTCGTACTAGATACACTTGATCACGTCGAAGCAGTGTCTCAGTTAGGTAACATACCTGGCGATTGGCTGAAATATGCCAAGTGGGAAAGAAGGAATGACGATAGAGACCATCCGCCAGACCAAGATGCATGGGACACTTTCTGGAAGACACTTGTGGCCGATCGCGATCAAAATGGCCGGAACGCGCCTCCTTTCTACGACCGCGCCTGTAAGATGGTGATGAGATCTGAGCCAAAGAACAATGCGATCAACACAAACAAGCTCCTGAATCTTGGGCTTGGCAAAGACAGAAGTGAAGTGTTGATCAGATTCCTGAAAAGAATGCAACAGGTCATCTGGAATCGCCGTTTGATTCAGACCAAAGCAGGACGGCTGGGCCTCACTCCCAACGAAGCCCAGCAAGGAGACCTGGTTTGTATACTATACGGGTGTAGTGTGCCCGTCGTGCTCCGCCGGCACCTCAACAAGCACATCAAAGAAGATGAAGCAGATGACTGTCTGAAACACGTAGGGAAGACAGCGAAGGTCCTCCGAAATGCGATGGAACGTCGCAAGGCCAGATTAGCACAGAAAACGGTAGAACCAGCGGCTGCGGCAGCGATGCAGCAGAGACCAGGGATTGCAATTTTTGGAGTGATCAAGGGTTTCGTCAGCGGAGTTGCAGATATCGCAGGTGGAAACCTGTCAATTGGCAACACTGGAACAGCTCACGAAGACCAGCGCTTGCCCCACTTACTCTATCACGTCACGCTGTTTGCGCTGGTATTCTTTGACTATGCCCGTTACCGCAATCTCCCGTGTGTTGCTATAATGTGGTTACTTGCGATTGTGATTTGAGCTGAACGAGGTGCACCACGAGCTGGACAGACATCTGGTATACAACGCGGCCCTTACAGACTGGGTGAGTTGATCGTCCCAGGAGCTGTGGTTTCTCTCGCTGGCCTCTCTCTGTACTATGTCTGCAATCAGGCCTCGTCAGCAATTGCCGCCTGCATGTTCTACGGCGCCATGGATCTCTATCCACAAAACCAAATGGACGCGTGGTCCAGAATGTCCTTGAAGAGGACCAGTGTACTGGACGAGACTACACATCCATGGCTCACGCCGGCTGTCGATGATGTCCTACACAAAGAGCCAAATGTAAATCGAGGACAACTTGGACTTGAGCCATCTGGAACTGCATCCCGATTGAGAGAAGTTCCCAGCGACTCCACGCCGGGGGGGTCTACCGCACAAGATGGGCCTAAGTTCTGGTATGAGCTCATCGGCGAGGCGTACATTCACAACGCGATGAACGGCGAAGCCATCAAGTGGCGAAATGAGCAAGCGACAGAGATGACTACGGTCTTTGAGATCAGATAGCAGGTAGGTCGTTACTGTAATGCCCATGGTCAATCACTCAATAAGGCCTATAATGGGGTGAACGGATGCGCCCGACTGATGATAGTACCAGAGTCCTTCTCAGCCTTGCCACCCGATGTCGACGCTCTACCAGAGATAGCCTTCTCACGTGATCCGCAATAAGGCTGTAGCTTAATCGTCGTTCTCACCTCGACTACTTCCAGGGGTATCTCCAGCCGTCCCCTATGCGAAGGTGTTACATTCGCCCTCTTACGTTGACAACGATCTTGACGAAGATTTTTTCTTCGCTGCGGAAGAGTGCAGAAAAGTACAGGACTCCGGATTCGCAGTGTAGCGTTGTGCCTTTCAAATCTTTGGGGGCAGACGACGAGACGGAAAAATTCATGTAAGCACTTTGAAGGGAACTCACACTCACTTTACCCTTCAAAGTCTCCCTGCACTTACATGTAGAATCGTACTCCATATCCTCCTTGAACGTGCTGGTCACGCATGCTTCTGCATATCTGAATTTCTACTTGATATGGAAGACGCCGGACAGTGCTGAAGTTTGTGACCAAACGAGAAGTCCTGCCGGTGTATCTCTTGCAGTTCTGGGTCCTGTGATCCATATTGAATAGGGTGGGTTAATTTGCTTACACAGCGTTGGTGTACCTCAGATTGGGAACGACTGGCGCGCACCAGTAGGTATGGAGGATCATCGAGGCCCAGAAATTACCTCGAGTTCTATCGCACAGTCTATAGTTCAGCACGCACCTGGCATCTCGTGGATCGTAGTCGTGTACTGTCGGTCACGGGTCCACAACCTGCAGGCCATGTATCCAGCGTTCCGAGAACTTGCGAGCTTACGCCAAGCTCTTCAAGTCTCCCTCCTTCACAGTCCCAGCCTCCACCAACCTCGTCCTCTCCGCCTGGAACACTCCCTTCAAACTCCCAGCATCCTTGCTTCCCAGCTTGGCCGTGAACGCCGCGATCTCCTCGTTGTCCAACTTAAGGATCAAAGCATCCGCATCGTTCAACGCGCCGTCAATCTGCGCCGGCGTTGCCTCGCCCTCGGCAAAGTACTTAGCATCCTTGACCGCGTTCCTGATAGTCCGCTTATTCTTCTTCGCGGCATTCTTCGCAGCCTCCTTAGCCTTCTTGCCCTCCTCGCGACTAGCCTTATCGGTAGCCTCCTTCTCCTTCGCAGCCTTCTCATCGTCTTCCTTCTTCTTCGCTGCCTCCTCCTTGGCAGCCTTCTCGGCAGCCTCCTTGTCCAGACGCTTCTTGTTCTTCTCCTTGTTGCCCTCTTGACGGAACTTCTTCGGCCGCTCGTCGAGCGTTAGCGCATCGTCAATCAGCTTGCGCAGACGAGCAGAATCCTCGGTCTTGTGCTTCTTGCGGGCGTTGTTGTTCTTACGCTCCACGTGGCGCTTTTGGTCTCGAGAAGCGCTGTCATCGGGTACATCCTCATCGAGGTACTCGAAGGATCGCCACGAGTCGAAGGCGTACCAGAAATTGTAGAATTGCTCGACGTGCTCTTTCGTGCTCTTGTCGTTGCCGAGTTCAGGCACGGGTTGCTGTTTCGAAAAGCGACCTTCGGCGCGGAATACAGGGGCGTAGAGTTTGTAGAAGTTGCCGGCTTTCTTTTGCACGTCGCTTTTGCTTGGAGGTTCGACGTCTGCTGCCTCATCCACACTGTCGTACTGGCGTCTTCGCACGGGATCTTGGAGGATCTCAGTCGCGCGCTGAATGCACTTGAAGAACTGATCGCCCTCTTCCTTGCCGCTTGCAGCTTTCTTATCCGGGTGATGGCGCAGCACCTTCTTCCTATGCGCCTTCTTGATCTGCTCCTCCGTAGCGCGGTATCTGTACTTGCTCAAGCCTAGCACGGCGTAGTGGTCCTGCGTCTTCCAGTCCTTGGCTTCGCGCTGCAGCATCATTGGGTCTTCATCCTCGGAGATCTCGGCGTCGTCTTGCTCCGGGGAGGAAGACTTTGCTGCCGAAGCGGCTTGGATCTTCTCGTCCTCGGAGAAGGTGCGGTGGTGGCGCTTGCGACGTGCATGGGCGAGGAAGTGAGGGCCGACGGGGGAGAGGGCGCGAGAAGTTGGGAGAGTGAGGGTGGAGAGGGGGAGGAAGTCCTTCTCGGCGGACCAAGAAGATGGCAGGGCCGGCAGTGAGCCGGGAATTTGTAGGGTCGCCATGTTGTGTGGTGTACGTGATGCTGTAGTTGTGAATGAGGATTGTAGTCGCGAAATAACCATTTTGTCCTCGAAAAAGTTAGGTGGTCTGTGCACCTTCCATCATTGGACTTCACATGTATGGACTCGGGCTTTGCGCATTACTTGCCATATAATCGACTTCATCTCTCCCATCATGGCAACACGACTCGCACGAACAGCAGGCTCTGCAGTCAAGGCGGACAACAGGACGGCAGTACTATACACCTACCGTCGCCTTCTCCGTGCGACCTATACAGCCTTCAGAGGTAGGGGTCCCCATCACTCCCGCCTTCATCTCATGCTTACACTTCACAGGCGATACACCCACCCTCCATGCCTCCCGCAAGTTCGCTCGTGATCAATTCCGGGCATCCAGAGATCTCCAGTCAGGCTCGGAAGAAGCCGGCGCAGCGATGCAGCATGTCCAGGGGGTGATCACGATACTACGACAGAACATTGTACAGGGTGAGCTGCAAAGCAATGGCAATCACAAGCTCCACATACATGAGCATACTGAACGAGGCGACAATGCGAGCGCGAAGAAGATGCAAGGAAGTGTGAAAAGCTTCAAGGAGATCAAGGGGAGTGTGCTGTAAACCGTTTGAACGTGCCATTTCCGACCGCGAGCATTTGTGGCCAATATCACTGTAAATGGACCCATTAATTGCTACGCCGATCATGCCTATGCCTAAGTTTACGGTGCCGGCACCATTGTGGATCTCGGACGTGGAGAAGGCTACAGGCGATCGCGAGAATACTATCTCGTTTAGTGCAGTAAGCATTTACGAGTAATTTTGGCACTACGCTAAACTACGATATATCGACCTCTTGGAGCTCGTGAACTCGGACGAATATATCGGCCAGCATGACGAACATTTTGGCGAGCACGCTCGACACTTGTCGCCCAGCCCACACACCAAAATCCTTCACTACTCCACACCAGCACTCACATCAGATATCGAACACCAGTCTGACACACCATCATACCTCGAGCTTCCATCAAGCATGGCTCCCAAAGTCCTCCGGCTATCTCAATTCCAGCGCCACCGCCTCGAGGCTGCCAGCGCGGCAAAGGAAGCCGCGTTTCATCAGGCCGCGATAAGCTCCGGCAAAGCCCTTCTCAGCATCCCCGAGCTCCTCGAATCAGTCCTTACGCACCTCGATCCCAAGACCCTACTCCTCTCGCAGCGCGTAAGCACCATGTGGCAAGCCACCGTCGAGCGGTCTGTCACCCTTCAGGAGAAGCTGTTCTTCCGCCAGCAACCTGGCGAGCATAAGGACCAGCTCAACACGCTGCTGGTGCAGCGCAGGGTGCGGCCGGATACATTCCACTACAAATTCAAGGAAGCGACGAGATACTATCCTTATCAGGATTACAGGACCACGTGGGTCTACGCCTTTGATTTGTCTACTCTTACCCCGGAATCCAGTGCTCGCAAGATGTTTCTCTATGGGTACGGCCCGATGAAGTGCCCCATGCCCGAAGTCTACAGCATGGACTTCGTCGAGGACCGCTATAAGGACAAAGAGGTTTCGGGATGGGTGTTCTCTACGAGTAAGACTTCAACAGTACTGAGCATTGATTGGTCGTCACTGACACTTCTTCTCGCAGGCTTCTGGTGCCGCTGCGACGGTTGCGTAGATGAGAATCCGGTCTGGCTGACTTGCTAGGGTGTTTGGTTCACATATTGGATTGTAGCGCCAGTGCATTGCGGCAGACACGATCGAGAGTGGGCTTACAGTTGGATGAACCGTCTTGCGCAAAATGGCATCGAAGACGAGCTTGAAATCGGAAGGCACGTAGTGGACAGAGGAAGTGGAGTATGCAAGCCAATTTCATTGGTTCTCGTACGATCTCTATAGCGGTGTACGAAATTCTCGCCCAGGCGCGCAATGCGCGAAGTTCGAACACACGAAGGTGACACTCATCACCATGCACTTGCGGCACCTCTCGATGCGTGGCGCTTAAGATTAGTGCACATCATTGGCTGTTGGCATTGCGATCGCTGACGAACAAGCGTTCGACAGCGTCCAAAGCATCAGCGATGTAGACTTTGGACGATCCAGCCGCCCATGGTCTCGGATCGCACTCGGTTCATTCGAAGTATGTGCCTCTCTGCAGGTCACACGAGGACTCATGTGAATGAGCACTACGGGATGCCCTGTGGGCGTGGGCGATATGTAGAAACAGATGGACAACGAAAGACGTGGAAGGTGTCTTACGCGAAGGTCGAATCGACGGCATGCTCGTCACTTCCACGACTTTTTGCGCCGAACACAATGGGACAAAGCCATGTCGGTCCTGGCGAAGCATAAGACTCACACAGTTCACGAAGTGCAAGACCAACAACCGAGCCCTGAGTAGATCTGTCATGGCGCGCAAACCACGACTGTCTCAGTTCCAGAGACAACGCTATGAAGCCACCATGGACGTCAAGAGCAAAGCCGCTGCCATCGCCGGGAAGAAAGTCCTCCAGATCCCCGAGCTTCTCGAAATGGTCCTGGCGCATCTTGACATCAGAACATTGCTGCTCTTGCAACGCGTCAATACGACCTGGAAGGCTACAATCGACAACTCCGCAGAACTCCAGGAGAAGCTCTTCTATCGATTGACGCCTGGCACTCACGATAATGCCATCAACACACTGTTAGTGCATCGCAGGATACTACCGATCAACATCATCACCCGCGAAGATTTCAATTACTCTCCCTCTTTCGGAAGCAAGACAACTTGGCTGTACACTCTTGACATGTCAACACTGCCACAGCATGCCAGCGCCCGCAAGATGTTTCTTTCGCGGCATCGTAAGCCGAGGAAGTGCCCCGTTCCCCGCGAAAGCATGTGCTTTGTCGAGGGTAACTATGGGCATGTCAATGGTCCAAAGGTTTCGGGATGGGTCTTCGCGACGAGTGTGTTTGAGCTGCGCTTCGGCTTTGCGTGACACTGCTGACGAATTCGTTGATAGACTTCTGGTGCGTTTGCGATGATTGCATCCAGAGTAATCCGGTTTGGATGCCATTAGAGTGATACGACCGACCACTGCAAAAGGAGTGAAAGGAACGACTGTGGTCAGAGGCGCGTCCTTGGACATGTGATTGCACACGCTACGATTGAGATCATGAGCACAGAGCACAGATCAGTGAAGTAATTGTAGGTCTCACACGATGCTCGTGATATACGGTTCATGCCATCCGCAAATCCCTCCACTCCCGTCCCATGCACTCACACCATAGATTCCGCTACTCAATTCCACTCTGCCGCTCTATACGAAGCAATAAGACATACAGCTTCAGGTCACTTCGACATTTGCTGCCATCGCCAGCGCCACGAACGACTGCATCCACCGAAGATGGCTGCGACCGTAGTGCTCGAACTTCCGGAGCTCCTCGAACCCGTCCTCATCAATCTCGATGTGAAGACTCTTCTACTCTCACAGATTGTCAACAAGCAATGGAGGGCGACTATCGAGAGTTCACCCGATCTACAAGACAAGCTCTTCTTCAAATTGAAAGAGCACAGGGGGAGAGACGACGTCGACGCAGTCAACACTCTCCTGATGACACGCATCAGACATGCCTCCGCTTGCCCCCTCATGGGCAGTCCATTGACATGCTGCTCAACTCCTTGGATTGTCTATTTGCTTTCGATCTCGCCACCTTGCCAGCGCATGCTAGCGCACGGAGAATGACTTTGTCGCGGTGCAAGAGGGAGAAGTGCCCCGCTGCGCATATGGAATTCATGGAATGCGACGATGACGGAGACCATCCCGAAAAACACCATGGCTGGATCGTTACTGTTACTGGGTGGACATGGGTAGGTGGAGGCTTCTCTTGCTGGTCAACCGGGCGCGGAAAGTGCAGGACGGTTCAAATTTCGACCGGTATGTGTAAGTCGCTCACAGCGTCTCGGGACGTGTCATCGCTAATCCTCATGCTTGCAAGCGACGGAGATTATTGGGACGTGATGTCGTGTTATTACTGCAACGGAGCCCAACTGCTGGATGTCCACAGATGCGCCATTCAGGACAGGAAGGTCGTGAGCGCTCTGTCGTGCGTTCTGGGAGCATGCAATACCTGGTACTAGTGATCTTCTCCATCATCCGCGTCACTCAGATCAAAGCCTGCATCGTCCCTTCCTGCGTAGTTCACGCCAAGTGCTCCGGTACAACGAACACTACGACATCTCACTTTCGTGCGACGTATTCAACTCTCAACCACACGACACTGACTTCACAACGCAATCCATCCACCATGGCGCCCAAGAAGACCCCACGCCTCTCGCAGTTCTCCAGGCGCCGCCACGATGATACCAAGTTCAACGCTTACTGGGAGGCGAACAAGACAGCCGCGATGGAAGTCTTCAATTTGCCGGAGCTACTCGAAGTCATCCTCCCCAATCTCGACATGAAGACGCTCCTCCTGGCGCAGGGTGTGAACACGAAATTCAAGACAACGATCGAAAACTCGGAGGAGTGTCAGGATAAGCTCTTCTTCCGTTTGAAGGAGGAACGTGGCAAGGATGGCGTCGACATGCTCAATCCGATGCTTGTCAAGAGCCGCATCGCTTCAGGATGTGGCTCGTATCTCGGAAGATGCAAATGCGACGCTTGCGTGAACGAGAAGTGGACCTTCACCTTCGATGTTTCGAAGCTGCCTCAACACGCAAGCGCCCGGCGCATGGCTCTATCGTGGCGTGTGCAGGACTTCTGCCCACCTTCCCGCACGCCTCTCGAATATGTCCTGAGGGCTTCTGGGGGCACGAGGATTGGGGGTTGGCGCCTTCCTGACACTGAGCAAGTCGGTGAGGAGAATTGGTTCTGTCCCGAGGACTACGCAGATTGTGATCCGTATTACGGTGAGCGTTTCTAGGAGGCGACTCAGGTATGTACTATGCTCCAGAGTCTGCGTGACAGTTGCTGACCATGTCCATGTTAGAGCATTGATGATGCCCACGACTGTAGAAGGGCTGCTTGATGTAGAGGAGCGGCGCCAGCAGCATCAGGCAAGTAACATATCAGAATCGTGTCCATCGGTGATGCTACTTGCGTAAGTGGGCCCACACCATGGACATATGCCTGCACACCGTGTGTCTGAGGCAGGAGGTCACGTAGTCGAGTACGGCGGTCTTCATCGTTCCTGCCAACTCTTCACATCAGCTCACTCAATGTTTCTCACACTACTAATTCTGTCCGCTTCACTTTGGTTCCTCCCTTCACTTGTACTACACCTGATCCAAGACTTTTGCTTCTGACACAAAGATCACACTTACCACCAAGCCATACAACTCCATTCACAAGTTGAGACTTACCGACGATGGCTACTGCCGCGGTGTTGACGCTTCCGGAACTCCTCGAGACCATCATGCGTCACCTCGACATGAAAACTCTGCTGCTATCTCAGCGAGTTGATAGACAATGGAAGTCGGTCATTAAAAGCTCGAAGGTTCTACGGGAGAAGCTGTTCCTCAGCATCAGACCCTGCACAACTGGCTCCCATGCAGTAACTCTCAATCCGCTACTCACCCGTCAGAGACATAATGATGAAAATGACTACTGTCCGGACGAATGGCTCTTCGCCCTCGACCCCTTCACATTGCCTCTGCATGCAAGTGCAAGGCGGATGTACATCTCGGATCAAGGTGGGATCATGCGAGTCAAATACGTTACCAGCAAGGTCGGTATGATGTGCACAGCTTCTGGTCTTGTACCCTACATCCAAGAAGGCGCACCTGAGGAAGATCGTTGGCTTCACTCCGGAAGAGACATTATCAACCTTCGGATGTGGGAGGCCAACTATACGGGCCAGACCCTGGATGGGTTCCTAGCTAAGGTTACTGAGAGTCAGCGCCGCAGGAAGCTCATGTTTCTTGGGTTTGAATGGACGAGCAGCAACTGGGAGGCATGTTCTCGGCCATATCGTGCCGTAAATGACAGTCAGTGAAGACCGAATTCACTTCACCGAACAATTAGTACGCCTCTGCAAGACATGAGAGTGACTGCGCGGCATACACAGTCAACGAGAAACTTGCGCAAAGTCACCGTAGTGGTGGCGTGCTTAGCTATTGGTCCTCTCGACTTCCTCATCTGTCTAGCTCGACACTCTCACCTTGCATCCACGATTCCGCATAGCTATTACAATGGCAACCACCACAGTCGACCTGCCAGAGCTCCTCGAGCAGATACTCAACCACCTCGATCCCAGAACCCTCCTCCTTGCTCAGCGGGTCAACAGCCGCTTCAGATCCATCATCTCAACGCGAGAAACGTTGCGAACAAAGCTCTTCTACAGTCTCCACCCATACAGCACGCCCCACGACACAATACAAATGAATCCGTTCCTTACGATGCCCCACTGGCTGACCAACAAACTACTTCCCCCGACAGCCTGGAAATTCGCCCTTGATCCCTTCACCCTACCTCCCAACTCCGTTGCGAGGAAGATGCGTTTGTCTTCTCACGTGGGCGTTATGCAATGCTTGTTTCTTCGAGGTCAGCATTGCCTTGTCATCTCGGTAAGAAGGCCTTAGCTGATAGCATCACAGGTCGCAGTGGAGACCACGAGAAAACGTGGACGATTCCCGCCGAAAGCTCGGAAATGGAGGTTCTCAGCTGCGATTACAACGCCGAGACGCTGGAAACTTTCGTTGCTAAAACCATGGATGACAGAAGGCAAAGTCATGTCGGCTTCTGCGGGTTCGACTTCAGGGACAGTATCTGGCTGGTGGACTTTGGTGCTGAGTCGTCGGACCCATGAATTGGTTCCTGATGATATGCAGATCAGCGCAGCGATAGCCACTGTAGTCAGCGCGGCGATCCAAGGCTTCATCGGCAGGACATGGGCACTGCTGATCGTACGTATTGACAGCTGCACTGCAGAGCCTGAAGTAGAGAGCTCATCGTCACTTCAACTCCTCCCATAGTCGTTTCATCGCATGCTCTCATCCGAAACACCCAAGCGGACTCAGAGCATGGCAGTCCAAGCCGTCCTCTCCCTCCCCGAACTCCTCACCCAAATCCTCACCCACCTCCCCCCAAAAACCCTCCTCCTCGCCCAACGCGTCAACAAGACCTTCCGCACCACAGTCCAGTCCTCCCCAACCCTTCGAGAGGCCCTTTTCTTCCGGCTCAAGCCCTCCAATCCCCGCAAAGGACCAATCGTCATGAACCCTTGGCTCACGAAATCGTTCCCACTCTACAACAAGTCCCTGAACAGGACTTCGGCGTGGAAATCCACACTTGAACCATTCACCCTCGCCCCCGAATCCAGTGCGAAGGGGATGCATCTGTCTTCCCACGCCGGGCTGATGGAGTGCACCACATTGCAGTGTACGTCATACAAAACGTAGCAGGAAGTATCGATGGACCTGCAGCTGACTGATCGCAGGCACAGATAGTCAGTTCCGGCCGTGGTCGCTGCCAGTCGAGGCATGGCGCACTCAGGTTCGCGAGGTGTCGAACCCGAAGATGCAGTACGATACCGATTACAGAGGTGAGACACTAGGCGAATTCGTAGAGAAGACTCTTGAGAAAGGATGGCGGAAGTGGTGTGGCTTCTTGGCTTCGGATTCGAGAACAGCATTTGGCAGGCAGATAGGGGTCTTGAGGAGGGAGTGGCGTTGATCAGAACCTTAGCCTGGTGGCGAGAGCGGAGCAGCAAGGAGGGGATAGACAAAAGGTACCGTAATTATCGCGGAAGATTGACCGTGTGCCAGGAGCAGGTGACTGCCGGCGGCCGATGTTGACGGTGCGAAGGCTTAAGTATCGAAGAGCGACGGTCCAGGCATACTGTCTGCTTCCACTCCTCCACTCCCTTCCCTCGACGACCACCGCACCCATCAAGCTACCTACCCATGAATACACCATGGCAACAATAAAAGTCTTCTCCATCCCCGCACTCCTCGAGCAGATCCTAGACCACTTCGACAGCAAATCCCTCCTCCTCCTACAACGCGTGAACAAATGCTTCAAAACCACAATCGAAGGCTCCGTACCTCTACAGCGAAAGCTCTTCTTCCTCGAATCCGATGCTGCCTCTAAGGAGTGGATAGCGATGAACACCCTGCTGATGACCGCGCGATGGCAGTGGGACGTCAATTTTTCCACACGAGAGTCTTGGCGATTCGCTTTCGATATCTTTCGCGCTTCCACGCTGCTCTAGTGCGCGGAAGATGCGGCTCTTTAACCTATGATGGGGTTATGGGGAACGTGTAGCTTTGGGGTAAGGCCGACCACCAGGGGAAATTTCGAACTCTGAGCTTAGCTGACAGTCTCTCGTAGGAAACAAGGCCCGCAGCAGGCTTTGGGCGATCTCGGGCGAGGAACATCGCGAGAAGGCTGGTGAGCGTCCGGAGATGGAGGGGTATGATACTGACTACAAGGGTGAGACGTTGGGGAGTACATCGATAAGACGCTGGAGAAGGCCCGGAAGGAGTGGTGTGGCTTTGTTGGCTTCGATTGGGTAGAGAGCTTCTGGGAGGTGGAGGGACATGCTGATGCGGATGATGTGTGGACTTGACGACACTGAACCCGGGGTTGCTCTCATCTTGTTGAACTTCGAATTGGCGTTGTCTGCTCTACTCTGCTCTACTCTTGTGAATCAACGAAGCCTCAGCTACGTCGGCTCTCAGCCTTTGATCCATGTCTTAGCGGAGGCCCGCCTATCCGGGCATGCTTGCCAGTCTCGTCTCATCGACCTCGTGTTGTACGCGTGAAGTAGCGGGGCGTAGTCAGTGGCCGGGGAGCCTTGATGTTGACACTGCGCTCGCGCCGGGTGGTAGAACCTTGAAGCCATCGCTGACCAGAAGACCATGGCGGCTCGGCGGACGTCGCACTGGTGGATCTTTCGCAGTCTGATTGCGTCCATGTAATTGAGCTGCCAACCCGAGTGCGGACTGGAGGGGCACAATGCAATGTCTGGATCGCATATCTAGCAAGGCATCGACCCATGTCTCCGTCTCGTTTCTTCATCCCTTGTCGCGATGAAGCCTTCTGCTGAGCCGATTGATTGACAAGCTGTTCCAGTACACAGCATGTTCAGCCTTCTCATCGCAACCGATTCCCAGCCATGACGAAGAACGTCCATACCATACCCTGCCCCACGAAGAACACCAAAGTCCTCGCCATCGCCATCCTCGGCCCCTCGCTCTTGATATAAGCCCAATTATACATCACCCTACTAACCAAGTACCCCAAGCTCAGCCCGTTCAACCACCCCTTGCCCACTCCAGCGAAGTTCCCTGCCACGACGGCTGCAGCAAAGTACCCAACATTCTCGCAGCCATTGGCTTGTGCTGCTTCAGCTCGCAGAATCCGAGCTCGTGTCGCGGCAGTCAAGGCGGCGCCTTCAGTGCGAGCGCGGTCTGCGAGGCCGCGGGGAAGGGTTGTGTCCATTGAGCGGCCGGTGGAGGATGTGAAGAGGCGCATGCTGTACATTCGCGGGGTGATGCAAAGGAGCCAGGCTAGGGGAAGGGTGTAGAGGGATATGTTCGTTGTCTTGAGGAAGTCGGCCATCTTGGTGGGGTCCGGAAGGCCGAAGGACTGTCGATAGGGTGCGATGATGGCGCGGTACGCTGTTCACCAGACAGGCTCTGGGCGAGGCGGTTGCTCGAGTCTCCGTGTGACTATTGTATTGCTCTGTAGTCCGAGGTCGTGTGCGATGTATCCTGCTTAGTACTTTGTTAGGTGCGACAATCCAGGCTTCTTCTATCTTCTGTGTCGTGCTTCTTACAGGACCGACGGTGCAACGATATAGGAAAGAAATAGGAAGGAAGACACAAACCCACGCGATCTCAGAGACGACCTACTCCAATATTTATCGAGCTGCATGACAAGGCTAGCCAGCATGCAGCAATGGGCGCCTGCAAGCACGCCAGAGGGTAGGGCCAGGCGTCGCTTCCCTTCGAGGAATAGCAGCACGATCCCGCACGCGCCAGCCTCGGCGCGCTTCCACACTGCGCAGATATCGCAATCGCCCCCACCTTTACTAATGTAGATGTGTAGCCATTGGGGCCGCACAAGGCTGAAGATTGACCGATGTGTAACGGGGCAGCGGAATAGGTGAGACACCGATAGTGGACGAAGTCGGGCGAACGAGGGATTGTGTAGCTTGGCGACCTGGCCAGGGGGAAAGTCGAGTCTCACCGAGTAGTGTCGAGTCAAGGAAGGAGGGGCTGGCTTGTGCTCGAGCGTTCTTACCGAGATCGGGAGCGTGAACCGACGGTGCGGGCAGCGGCAGGATGGTTCCCGAGCCCCACTTCAGTCCGCTCTAGGCTCACGCGACATCTTTACGCGTCTAATTTAACGTTTCGTGCACTGTTCGCGATAGTCAAGTGCTCCCTTCGTCGGAAGGTCATCACGAGGCCCATGGAAGCACAGCATCAGCCATGGACGACGCAATATACGACAATACCCACCGCGCCTTCCTCCAAGCCCTTCTAGCAACACAGACCCTCACATTCCCGCAAGCCCAAACGCTGCTTGCGAAGATCCAGACAGCCGCAGACCCCTCTCGCCCAGTACCACCGAACGATATCTTGAGGGAAGAATTCACATCCTATATCACTGCGCTAAACGAAGCGATCTCGCCTTTCGACTTCGAGATTCGGAGTACGCTGCATCAAAGCAGAGCAGGGGAGGAGATCTGGGCATTGGTGAACGTCCAAAGTGATGGCGTCACGCAGATGGCTACCCACCTCGTGGTAGAGGAGCTGGGCTTCCTACGACGCGTCCTGGATCGGATGTTTGAGGTCAATAACACGCAAGCGAGGGAAGTCATGGCAGTGACGGGTCACGAAGCACTGCAATGCGCTCGCGTTGGCAGTGGGAGAGAGAGCGGCGTGGGTGCTACGCAGGGAGAGGAGAGCCAGGCTAGGGTTGTGGGGATTACACAGGTGCAGGCTGAAAAGGTCATGGCAGGATTGGTGAAAGAGGGATGGTTCGAGGAGAGTAGGAAAGGGTGGTACAGTCTGAGTCCGAGGGCGTTGATGGAGTTGAGGGGGTGGTTGGTGGACACATACAACGACCCTGCTGATGAAGATGGGGAGGAGGATGACGAGGAAGCAAGACATCAGAAGATCAAGTTCTGCGCGGCTTGTAAGGGCATCGTGACGGTTGGCCAGAGGTGTCCGGATCTGATGTGTGCGGCGAGGCTCCATGATCATTGCGTAGGCAAGATGTGGGCTGCGCAGGGAAGGAGGGAGGAGTGTCCGACTTGTAAGAAGGAGTGGAAGGAGCCTGGGATGGTTGGGGAGAACGCTGCTAGACGAGGGCGGCCAGGTGCTGGGGCTGGTGCTACGAGAACTAGTAATGGCCGGAGGAGGACGTCGGGGATGAACACTGATGGTGCTGTGGACGAAGAAAGCAGCGATGACTGAATGATCTTGACGAGTCGACGAGCCTGAGTGCGAGATACGACTACATGCGACCTACCGCGAGATTACACACGATATCATGATGAGCGCCGCGCACAGCCTGACTGTCACCGGACTGTTGACGCGTCGCAATGCACAACATTTGCATTGAAGATCCGGATAGCCGTCAGGCCATCACAGGGTATTGGAGTAAGCCGGCAGCCGAAAGCGAATACGCCGGACAACGACTTCACGAACAGGCCTGACGAGCATAGCCTCGAAAGACCGCTTTGTCGCGACAGTGGCTCAATACGCTGCTGCCGTGAGATTGATGCAACGGAGCGACATCTCGCTGTAGATCCGGCGAAGACCTCCGAACGCGCTTTTGCCTTGGCCGCTGTTCTGAAGGCTGACTCGAATATGAGAGGCACTTCAGGGCATCGCGGAGAGCGCGCGGCCTGATGATGATGAAGAAAGGATCGCCGCTGAGTCCTGCAGAGCGACAAGAGGTGCTTGGAGCTGTCGCAAAGCATTGATAGATCATCATTGTCAATGCAAATACAATCTGATTCCATGTCCTCGAACCTACAGCCTTAGTCATTCATTCCCCCGCCAATTGCAGCCAAGAAAGATTGGCATCATCATCGTCGGGCTTGACCCCAGTCGTGACCCCAGTCGTGATCGTGTGCTGCGCCCTCTTCCTTGACTGCAAGCGCATGGCGGTACGCTCCGGGAGAGCTGCACCTTTGTAATACGGTCTGCCGCGGCCGGATCTGATATATCCTGATATCCTTCGTTGCCATATGTAAGTCGCTGTCGTTTACCTCGACAACTCGTTTCGACGATGGACACGCGATCGCCACTTGCAGTACTCAAGATGGCTTCAATGCTACTCATATCGGTCTTACTGCTGGCCATGCGCACAGCGGCGCAAGATATCGCACCGTATAACTGGAGCGGCGAGGCGGGTGGGAGTAATCTACAGCAACTCGCTATCTCTCGAGGAGAGCATCAAGAGGCATTGAGCCCCATCTTGCCCTTCCCTTCAGATGATGCTCTACCAGTCAGTGCGAAGATCCATCGCCCAAGTCCAGACTATAGTCACTGACACCACTCCAGTCAGCAGGCCTCACTGGCCAACTATTCCCCTTCAACGCGACCTCCTACCCCTCCTTCCCCACCTCCCAGATCGCCCTCATATCCTGCGACTCCGCCAATGAAACCTCAAATATCAACCTCCCCTTCCTGCTCTCCTCGGCCCTTAGCGCAAACGCCTCCGCGATCTTGCTCTACACCCTCACGCACGACTATTGCGCCTACGATACCAACGCACCGAGGACGTATAACCACTACTTCACCACCCGCACGATGGGCGATGCCATGGACCTCTGGCGGAATGTGCAGGACGCAGGAGCGGAGCCGCTGTATGTCATGTTACGCGGGCCGGATGTGAAAGCGCAGCAACAGAATAACGGCACGATGGGTGGAGGACAGGGGAATGGGACGCAGCAGCAGAACGGGCCGTTTGGACCGAGCCCTAGTACGGCTGTGGCGATGATTATATTGTACTCCATCACGGGTGTGATCACGGGGCTGTTCTTGATTATCATAATCACGGGTGCGATCAGGGCGCATCGACATCCGGAGAGGTATGGGCCGAGGGCTATGCTTGGACGAGGGCCGAGGCAGAGCCGGGCTAGGGGATTGGGCAGGGCAATATTGGATACGATTCCGATTGTGAAGTTTGGGGATAAGGAGGAGGCGAAGCCGGGGGACGTCGAGCTTGGAGCTGCGGGCACAGCGGCGGGTGCAGACGCAGCGCGGACTGCTGACGCAAATCCGGAGACTGATGGCGCGCCTCACGAAGCGTCTACCCACGACCATACACATACCGAGGCCCAAGAGCAAGAAGGCATCTCCGCCGCCTCCACAGCTCCAGCCGCAGACCCCCAACAAGGCTGCAGCATCTGCACCGAAGACTTCGAGCTCGGCCAAGACCAGCGTCTCCTGCCCTGCAACCACCGCTTCC
>JAVRRP010000007.1:0-66641 GCA_036872775.1 Oleoguttula sp. CCFEE 5521
GCATTGGTCGTACATGAACCTCTGCATTCATGCAGTCAGACCGATCCCTTGACACCTGTGCACCTTACACAAACCCGCAGCCGATCACGGTGTTCGCCAGCTGAACGCAGATCTGACCATCTTCGCGAAAGGCCAATATGTCTCTGCGATCCTCGCCGAGACAAAGGAGGAAACATCTAAGTAGACTTTAGTGTTACCTTGACTAACTTCGACCCTAGATATCGAGTATAACTAACTTGAGTACTCTGTAATTATAGAGTAGTAGATAAGCAGATTAGTAGATTAAATAGATTATTCGAGTAGTAGAGTAGTTAGGTACTCCTAGTAGTAGACTTGCCTATCGGCCCTACGACTAGTACTCTTTCCCGTACTTGTACTTAGTACTTTGCTACGTCCTATAACCATACCTATATTACGACCTAAGTCGTAAGTAATAAGGGTCGAGGGGTCCTTTAGAGAGCAAGTCGAGTTCGGATATAGAGAGTAGCGAGGGATACTAACAGTTTCATAAGAAGTATAAGATTTGAATTTCAAGCGGTTACTATAGCTAATTAAGTTAGATATACTAGGATAGAATGTCCTTAGGTGTTCCTATATACGAAGGAGATATTTGGTAGCTTACCGCCATAGGCAATAATATCCGTAAAGATAGGTGTATATACTATAACAACGGTAAATATTCTCGATTAGCGGTAGTTTAGTAGTATCGGCGGTTATATAATAGAGATAGATAAAGTAGGTAAACATTGTACCTTAATTAGGTATAGAGGTATTAATACTAGTTATAGAGGTCTAAAGCTAATTGTATAAAAGTGTCTAAGTAACTTATATACTTTCTAGATTACTTATTCTATATATAGCGAATATACTACTAACAACTAGTAAAGTTTCTAAGCTATTTGTACTACTTAATTCAACCTTAGGCAAAGCAGGATATAGGGCTTAGTAGAAGCTACAATACTGTACTACACTCGAGATAAAGTAGTCGTCCTCCCTAATTTATATAGTAGGGTTAGATATAAGTTAGGCCGACGTAGACTAATCAAGTACGAAGTCTAATATAAGTATCGGAAAGTGGAGCCTAACTAACGTTTATATATTTGAACATTAGCTATATCTCGAACCATAATGCCGTATATAAGGACTTACATAGGCACGTATATAAAATTTACGCCATTATCTATAAGGTATTAAACACACGGTAAGTGAAAACACCTAAATGTTCCTCTCGTACTTAATTGCATAGTTTTGCGATACTAAACATTGCTACTTAAGCCGATTACGTACGTAAACGATTTGACACCCGTCTACGTATCGAATCACTTCGGAAAATGTACGTAGCACCTTTCGTAATCTTTATATACTCGATCCTATTACGACTTTACTAATTGTCCTCCTTAAATAAGACATTGTAGAAGAATATTGCTATAATCCCTCTAGCTAACAATCTTTAACTCTGTTATTTTCGTTCTACGACTTTCTAGTATTAGCATCTTATAAGAGTATATAGGGCCAGATAGGAGAGGTTTATAGTATATAGGGAAATTAGATAATAACGATCTAGCTAGAGAGAGAGGCAAACTAAGAGGACGCGCTTAAGGCTTTCTATATAGGCGTAACTTGATAGCCGTTAGCGAAGTACATAATAACGGAGACATCTTAGACAGGTATAGTATGTTCCCGGCGAGTATATTACAATGGGCGTAGCCATATCATCGTAGTTACCCTTAGCTCGAATGTAAAGTTCTAGTCGGTCTCGCTAACAGTTTTATAGCTGTAGGTACTATAGCTAATGCATTCAAGGCGGATAGCACTATAGAACTAATTATAACGGCCTTTACCTTAAGAGTAACGGTTATTATAAGGTATCCTAGTATTGTATAGGTGTTGCTAGCTACTATGTGTGTTGTAGGCTAAACCTAATGTATAAGTACGAGTAGACGTGGTTCATTGGACGGCGCACCGTTAGAACGATTTCAAGCGCTAGCACTTCTTGAAAAACTTGCTCGAACTTATTCCGGAATAAGGATTAGCCTCGATAAAGCTTAGATCTTAGACAATCTAATCCATTCCTTTTGCATGAAGGTACTATAGCAACGTGTAACTGTCAATTGCCTAGAGAATCTCGTTTTCAGTATCATTTACCCCTACCGGAAAAGGTATCCCTCCGTATGGCGTACCAATACCGCTAACTACAACAATGCGAATCAACTAAGGAAGCTAACCTTCGACCTCGTCCCGCGTAATGGGACGCGAACTTGCGATGTATATGGGTGTTAGGTTGTCTAGATGAGATTGCACTACGACAAGTTTCTTCGGGGTCGAAGAACAATAATGAATCTGTAAGGCTTGTCTTAATAGGTATGTTGCTAGTCTACTTCGTAAGCCATGCCTACTGCTATTAGTACACCATGTTGCGCCCAGTTTGAGGCCTCTTAAGATCAGATCCTTCTACGCCTAATATCTGATTACGAGCTATGTAACAACTAGCTAAAGAGTACAGCACTTAGCGATAATATTAATGGGCGACCTTCCAAGTTGTTTGAATCTGAGTACCTCTAGCACATCACATGCGGACAAACAGCTGTCTAGTATGTTTACACACTTTGTCCTGTCTCTGTTGCTAATAGTGGGTGTAGTTGTCCTTCCCTTCGACAATGCTACCGTGACGCATATAGCGGCCACCACTGAGGTGGTGTGAACGACATTGTATGGATACGCCCCGAGCGTGAACGAGTCATGTAAGTTCGAGGTATAACATTGCCAACGTCGACAGGGGAGACAGCGATAAAGAGTGTGCCACCTTGGCACCTCTGGTACCAATCCAATCGTCAGATTTGCGCGTTCATGAAGCTTAATGTACGGTACGATCAGGCATTGACCTCGTCAACCATGACGTAAAGTGTTACGGCTTACCTTAACATACTGGAGACAGACATTCTGGCGGTAGACCGGCATCACGCCTGATCCACTGGTTCTATTTCTGGGTGAGCGCATATACGAGATCTCTCACGCTATCTCAAACCGGGGTGTCATGAAGGGCGATGGGGACGTGCATGATATCTTCCGTCCAAATACCAGCGAGGATTGTACACCGGCATTGATAGCGGCTGGCACAGCAAGCTGTAGAGTATTGCACTTGGAAGCGTACAGACGTAGAGATGTGATCTGCTGAAGCAGACCCTTGATTAGGTGGAACGCGGTTTCCAAATGAGCCCGAGTCTTACACGAGACATCGGGATTTTTGGCATCAATGTGAAATTATTTCCAATATGCCGTAACGTATGGGACAATTGCCATGAGAGCATCTAGTATGGACGTGAGGCGCATGTCGAGGGGTCCTATCGGCGGCTTGAAATGTTTTACGAGAGCATGAGGTAAGGGATGAAATGACTGTACGAGCTCAATCTTGATCAAAGAATTGAGGAGTGTATTGCAGAGGCAGGATGATTTACAAGCAAGAGATCCGTGAACGTATGTCCAAGCGATCATAAGAACATTGGATGCCTGCTCCTTCAGAGGATAACATTCTCGCCCATGGATCTATGGATAGTGGTGCATCGCTGGAAGTGCACAGTGCTAGCAGATCATTGATCAATGCATATCATCTTGAGCATTGCAGCAAGCGAAACCTTGAGGTCACTGGAGGCAGATTAAGACGAGCGAAAAGGTCAAGAGATGGCAAAACCGTGCCTGCCAGGCGCGCACAAGATTACACTCAAAGTGGTACAATGCTATCCTTCCTGTAGAATCTGACAGCGACAGGAAAAACTTTGACGAGGTGAAGTTTTCGCAAATACATTCAAATCTGTTACCCACTCGATGCAAAGTCCTGTGTCCTTAGGATGCGGGGAGCAGGAGTGAGCTCTCGTAGTAAATGAGGTGACAGCACCTTCCATGGCGCCCATGATGCTGCATTGAGACGAATGATGTCATTGCCTAGGCTGTGATTGAGGTGTTGTTCGTGTTGTTCGTGTGATGGTGGTGTTGTTTGTACGCTGTAGCCATGCCACCACCTTTTGAAGACCACCTCATGGCTCGCATCTATCACCCGCTCTTTACCGTAGATCCTCCAGGCTCTGTGGCCGAGGACGCCGCCGACAATGGTGTGAGTCCCAGCGGCGTGAAGAAGTGGCGCCAAACCTGGAGGTTGTTTGGGTCTCCGAGGCTGCAAGGAGGACCCTCACATGCAGGCCGGCATAAGATCTTGAATCGACATGAGGAGGAGCTGGTTGTTGAGTACCTAAATGAGTACCCAACGGCCTATCTCGATGAGCTGGCCTGGTAAATCTTCAACGACTTCGACAAGGTGGTGTCGACTGCCACGGTATCAAGATTGCTGCACTCTCATCAGTGGACTCGTAAAGTAAGTGGGAAGATTGCCTGCCAACGCTCTGATGAAGTGAGGGCTACCTTCTTCGCAAGGCGGCTCGATTGGCCTATTCAGCAGCTGGTCTTTATCGACGAGAGCGGGTGCTGCCCTCGCACAGGTGATAGGAAGGACGGCTGGAGGCCTATCAACCAAAGAACACATGATATCCGGTACCTCGAACGCACTAAGCGATGGAGCGTGTTGCCAGCGTAGCCGATCAACGGCTACCTGTGAGATCCGCTCATTGTGCAGGGCTCTGTCACTGCGAAGTTTGTCCAACGAATGGATCATTACCAAGGTGATCCCCCAGTATGGGCCTGGCACCATCTTTGTCATGGATAACGCGTCGATCTCTCGTATCGATGGCCTCGAAGAGAGCATCGTCGAGCTGGCATGGTATTGCAGTTTTTGCCTCCGTATTCACCGGATCTGAATCCTATCGAACAGTCCTTCAACGTGTTGAAGGCGTGAACCGTCGGCAAGTCGACGAGATAGCGCATCATCCCTGCTTCGGAGACTTCCTAGAGCGTGCTGTCGAAGCTGTGGCGTGCCAGAGTGCGGAGGGGTGGTCCATGAGAGTAGTTACGAGGTGGTTTAGCATGAAGTGCGATATTGAGGTGCGGTTACCTTCGAATACCTCACTGACTTCGAATTCGTTGGCATCGCGCAAGCCATCAACCAAGCTTGCAATCATAAGTTCCGTGATACGTTACGTATGCCACTTCTAAGCATATGAATGTATAGCCTAGAGTGTCTGTATTCCAATGCATCTTACTAAATACTCATATGTGTAGTATTGGTGATGTTGTCGCCGTTTGCAGATTGCATTCCTGGCTATGCCTCAAAACCGGAGCATGCTCCGGATCGGCCGGCCTGAAGTCGGCTGCTTTCGAAAGACGTCGGCTGTATCCGAGTGGATACAGCCGGCAACATAGCAACACCGCATGGTAGGGTGGATGTGATATCCACATATGACTCGATAGAGCTGCATCTCAGCTTCATTGCGCCCCAAACCGGATACATTTGAGTGTACAAACGTCATTTTATGTGGTTGAGAAGTTTGCATGTGGTATAGGTGAAATCTGTAACTTCTACCTAATCAAAACCCGACACTCTCACACCACGCTGCAACAACCATTCCTTCACTTATCTACGCATCCGTCGTCAACGACGAGGTGCTAGATCAAGGTCCTTCCATTCCGCAAGATCTGCTCTCCGAATATCATCTACAGAAAAGCCATTTGCAGCGAACACCGATGCAACACGCTCCAAAGCAGCACCTTCACCACGCCACGACGATTGAATACAGCACCACTGGAAGAACTGCTCCCTTCAGCTCGATTTACGAGCTCTGAGAGGCCGGTATCCGTACTGGACTCGACGGCAGAGCCTCACCTGTAGTACGCCTAGCTACCACCTTCTTGTCGCTGTCGAAGGCGAAGCTGAAGCGCGTCGAGGGCGTTGCTGCCATAGCCTTACTGCTCGACGATTCCTTGCCACCGCTCCTCACTGCATTCCGCCACTTCTCCATTCCCATCTGCTGTACCATACCGCTGGAGGGGGCATCAGCACTGAGGGATCCATCGCGGATAGCCTGGCCCCACTGTGTCAAGATCGAAGCGTAGATGGTAAAGTGATAGTCCCTCGAATCACGCACTCCCCAGTAAGACAGGTGGGAGTAGTCATTACAACCCTTCACCTTTCAGATCCACCGCTCCGTCATGTCGCCTCACGCTTGGTACTTATGGCAGCAAGCTGATTGTTCGCAGCACTCTGACGAACGTGGCTCGTAGCAGGTGGTACAGCAGCAGCAACCATCTGCCCTTCGACGACGAGCTTCATGCCCTTCTTCTGATCGGCATGCCACTCCTTTATGTTGTTGTCGAAGAGCACAGCGAAGTTTTCGACGTTATTCGCCAACCAGCTCTTCTCACCAAGACGCTCGTGGCCAACACGCAGCACGATCTTCGACAGGCCGTAACCAGTGAGCTTCGCAGCCTCGCTCTCGATCCACCGCTTGGCCTCGTCAATTGGCCAGTAGATGCCACCGCCAGAGGAGTATCGCCGCACAGTGTTATCGAGAAGCTTCTTCTCATACACGATCTGAATCTGAGAGTTGAACATGAAGCCGGTTGACTGGTTCGATGGCGGCACTGGTGTGGTATTTATCTCGATATCCGAACCATCAGTGCTTGAATGAGGTTACTTGAGGTGATACAATCGATCAGAGCCTGCGATTGAGCCTGCGGTTGAGCCTGCAATTGAGCATCGCGTGCTGCAACAGATGGCCTATGCCGTGCCAGAGGCTGCGATTGCGAGCGTGTACCTTCCCTGCCTACCACCACCACCACCACCACCACCACGACGACGTGATTGCTTGGATATCCCGGCTGCAGACGGTCCCTCATTGGCATGCGCCTTGCTACTAGGTTCTCGCGCACGAGGTGGCCTAGGAATCCGCCATCTTGACAACACACAACCACCGAGCACACGGCCACCGAGCACACGAGCACACGAGAACAACAACAACACCTCAATCAGAGCCTTGGCAACAACAAGGTTCGTCTCAATGTAGCACCATGGGCACCATGGAGGGGTGCCGTCACCTCATTTACTACGAGAGGTCACTCCAGCTTCCCCGCATCGTAAGGACATAGGATTTTGCATGGAGCGGTAAACCTGGCATGGTCGACGACGTGTTTGGCATTGAATACAGTCTTGGTCGTTGTGGATCACACTGTAAGATTGTCAGATCGCCATATACATAATTACACTACTTGACCTGCGTTACGTTCTTTGCGGCAGGAGGTTTGGTCACTCGTAGTGCCCTTTGGACGAATGTCTTGCAGCCCCCGATGGGTCCTCCAAGGTCGACCACTATCAGTATTCCCGACCATGTACAGGGAGCTTAATTAGATCAGCAAGCGAGACGAAATAAACAGAACTGTGCACTTTTACAGCGGTGGCGCTTTCTACTCCACAGCTCGTACGCACCTCGGAGCGCTCTTGCTCGTAGCAACCCAGATGTGAGCCGATTATTGCATTCTGTTGGAAGAGCCTACTGAATTGTGTCGTGATGAGGTACGGAGTCCAAGTCGGTTGACATTGCAATCCAGGTAGAGAGTCATACTCTGCCGCTGGGTTCCGCCGTCATGTAGGTGTTGTTAACGTCGTAGAGAGCAATCGTTTGCAACAGCTACAATATTCTACATGTATCTATGAGCAATTCAAGACGTAAGGTCAAGCACGTCAACTTGATACTCCAAGAAATGTACGCGAAGCAGCGATGGATCATAATGCCTAGAATGATTATCCCTTGTACTATCTGCGTCGCTGGTAGTTGTGGCCTTCTCCCTGGAAGCTTGTTGCCGAGCCCATACAACAAACGTGCACCTGTCGAGAGCTATATCGACCCTGGACATTTTCAGCTGAAGCAGATTTATTGAGATAGAACGAGGACCAATCTCCTGAAGTAGCAATTCCAACGGGTCGTCTTACTATCACCCCTCCAACCAAGCAAACCAAAAGGTATCATCAGCCTGCATTCGGGTATGAAAAAACAGGTCCATATCACGATTCTTTGCAGATTTCTGACGTGTTCAGAGTGGGCCGTCACGATAACAATATCGTTCATAATGTCCATTTCAGTTCGGCAACGTCCACGTCGGTGACTACGCTAGTGTCAATGTTGACCCGACAGAGAGTTGTCAGAATATGTATCCCATATAGGATGCCAAATGAGGAGTTCGATAGTACTATGGAGCCGCTTCTTGTGACAAAGCCAATTGCTAGAGGCACTTGACCGCCAACCTTTCTGTCTCCCCCCTGTCTAGGACGTATCCGTCCGCGTAATTTCACCCCGCTTCTGATAGCATCTTAACTGCTTTGAAGTATTCTGTCAATCATAGAGCCGCGTTCGTCTGCCCCAAATCAATAATCTTCTTTCCGCCACCTACAAAACATCTTGCTATTATCCTCTACCCAGACTTGCGCCCTGAACGGAACTGCGGCTTAGAGAAGTGTGACTCCATTGACTAGTCTGCCGAACTGGCCCGCTTGACCGCCGTCAAATTCATGTTTCGCTGAGTATATGTCAGTTGTGCGACTGACTCAATACCTCGCAACGGATCAGCCATCGCCCAGTCAAAATGTCGGAGAAGCTGCGCAACAGTCAGCGGAGTCCGTGTTAATGTTTTTCGGAGTACTCGCTTCAACGAATGCTTTGTATAACTCCATCATCGCAATATGTTTACCGAGACAAACAAATCTGCCGGCGCCGAACACGATATCGACAACACGCGCGTATCTGATGTAGATGTCATGATCGGCGTTTAGCCAGCGCTCGGGTCTGTAGAGATCTGCATCTGGACCGAAAGTATCTTGGTTGCGCATCATATTTTCATCACACATGCCGAGATCGCACCCTCCGGGATAGTAAATGCCCTTGATAGTCTCACCACCCGGAGGAGCTGTTTTCGTCTTGAGTCCAAATATGGGTGGGTACATTCTGATACCTTCCCAGATGCAAGCATCCAAGTAACGCAGCTTCCTCGCCTCGGCATACTTTACCACAGGTGAAGATATAGCACCGGCTTTGACAGCATCATCAATTTCCTTGCTCAGCTTTGTATATACGCTTGGTGTCCCGACCAACGTGTACAAAATAGACCGGAGGATAGTAGTCGTCGAGTCGGATCCAGCAATGATTTGTAAATAAGCTTCAGCTTCCATCTGGACCTGGCTTAGTCCTTTCGTCTTGAAGTAGTTGAGCATATCCTTGTGTTCGTCCGTGGAATTTTCAAACCGTTCGGAGACGGCCTTTCGGGCGAAAGCTAGAACAGGACCAATGCCGCTTTTATCTGTAACCCTAGGTGCTGCTAGGTTTTGCATTATCGATGATGCCAGAATGCGATGAATCCATGGATGATTTGCTGTCAACTCTATCACATTCATGAATCCAGCGCTAGTTTTATCATACTCCCAAAGGTCAGCGTTGGCCTCCATGAAACCGAATTTGCGGCCAAAGGCAACGGTGCTTAGAACATCGAGAGTGAAAAACCGGGCCGTCATTGCGAAGTCCATGCGTTTGCCATCGGATCTGCTCACAAGCTTGATTAGATCCTTGATGCGGTCCTCAATGTCGATTTCTAGCCTAGGTACATCACGTCCATTGTACTGTCAAGTATTAGCTCGGGAGATATTGAACATATTGGAGCATAGTTTACCGCCCCAACCTCCATCGCCTTCATCTTGGAGTGCACTTTCTCATCCCGCGTGGAGAACACCGTGTCGACCCGCGGATCCATCTTCATTGCCTCATACCAAGTGGATCGTGACCACTTCGAACTTGGAGCATTGATATGTCTTATCACATCTGGGTCGTCGGTGACCAGAAGATTTGGACCAATACGAGCTGGTGACCCTGTGATGCTTGGATCAGCGACCAGTCGAAGTCTGCAGGCCGCATTCCATACCGTATCTCTTCAGCGCGGCCTTCTCAGCTTCATACACGTTCTTGTTGCAGCTCTGCCAAAAGAGCCAAATTCCGGAGAGCTTGGCGAGTAACGGACCACGAAATGTGCGCAGCTTGCGGTAATTGACTGTTATACTAACCAAAACATAGAGGAAGAACAGGCCAAAGCAAACAGACAGGATAAGAGGTGCAGGTGCAGGCTTGCTAGGAGTGAACAGACCCATGGTCGGAAGCAGTTCGGTATGAGCCTTGAGGCTTACGGGATGATAGTGTCGGATATCGGTTTGAGCTGGCCGATTTGTATGCATACAGTAAGATTTGTGTGGTCCTGGGTAATGGCTTAAATATTCCCCTGTCATAGCCTCGGGACTACGATATCATAATCCGAAGTACGAGCCGGGATGATAAATGACAGCAGTGACATCATTTAGGCTCTACTAGCTGCATGCCACCAGTGTCGTACACATCGGAAGGCGGTGTTGCCTGACAGTCCAACGTGCGGTCGGGTCTCGATACCATGGTTGAGTGGGTAACTTCTGGACTATTCGAAAATACATGTAGGCTTCTAGAACAATCTATAAATTCCAAGGCCATCAAGTTACAGTGTTCTGGCCAGGTTCATGTGGGTACACGTGGTACACCTTCCTTCATTCGGTCCGTGCGCACGTGGCCCATTGGATGCGGAGTATGATAAGGTCGAGTTTGTCCGCAAATCGAAAAACCGTCGAAAGTTTCTCAAGCTAGGTACAGACTAAGTGGTTGGAGACTGTACGTTACCTTTTACGATGAAGTGTAGATGTCCAATTTCTTTTGATTATTTAGCTTCCTCTTGCCGCTCGCGCGCCGTCGTACGTCGCAAGTACGTTCAAGCCTCCAGCTTTCTACCCGAAGAAAAAGCCCAAAACGGAGTTGAGTCCCCGTCATTCACCTCATCTATCTCCGAGGGGCATCAGTATCTCTTCAGACAGATCGGCCGTTGCGCGAGCGAATTGCCCTGTCCGGTACTCGCGTCCTAGCATCGCGATTGACAATGCGTACTTTCAATCCCCTAGTGTCTGGCCCGTGGCTGGTCAAAGTTTTCCACGACCGCACCTCGAGGGCTTATCAGCTCACTATGAGGCTCATCAGACAGAAGGGCTTTCATTCAATCGGCCTGAATTACCACAGTTGCAACGCGAATCGATCATGAATGACTTGCGGCGCACGTCAATTGGTGCGCGATCTCCGGGTCAAGCCTACAACTCCGAGTCAGCAGACGGCCATTCGTTCTATGGCCGTAACGACGGGGATCATATCCCACCGAACCGTCTGGGTGGTCCGTATTGCGTGGCACCGTACTTCCTAGATCACGATCGCTATCCTGCTGAACGTGCTCAGAATCTGCCCACAAGGTCATTGCTGTCTGGAAGACAACACGAGGCGCATATTGAAATCGCTGGTGGAGCTATGGACACAACGCTTCCTGACCGACGAGCTGCTTTCTTCATGTCCAGTCACTATGAGTACCAGCAAGGAAAGACAAGGAAACGAAGCAACCTGCCAAAGCAGTCGACTGAGAGTATGAAACATTGGTTTGATCAGGTTTGTAACCCAGGAGCTGGATACGCCGCTCTCAATCGCTGATCAATTCGCAGAACATAGCGAACCCCTATCCAAGCGAAGAACAGAAGCAAGTCTTCGCAAACGTACGTTGATCTCGATTTTGTTTCATTGGACCATCTTTGACCACAATGCAGGCAACTGGCATAAGCATGACGCAAGTAAGCAATTGGTTCATCAACCATCGACCACGCTGCCCTGAACTTCGCGACAAGCAAGACCGAAGCCGTATTGGAGGAGGTGACCTCAGTGACTGAACGAAAGGGAGGATCATTGGAAGATTATACCGCACAACACCGACGTAGATGATCGAGCAAACATGTCGACCGTCGCCTGAGTGACGACGGTTTTTACGCGAAATACTACTAATATGCGCGAAATGGGTACTTTGCTTCGACGAGGCTGCATTCCATAGCTTCTATTCGTTCTACCCGGTCATAAGCAATTTCAATTAATCGGTACCGGAGGACGCGTTGTGCATAGTGGCCATGGTGACCACAGCATGGACGACGGCGAGACTGCCTTACAGTCTGTCGATTGCCGAAGCAAAGCCTCTACACAGAACACAAGGACCGCCAGGATCACGCTTTTTCGGGCAGTGCTACAACGAGCAAGATCATACTGTGATTCTAGCAATGATTCCTCATCCTCCGAGGCAATATACAGCATCCCCTCTTTGTGACGTACTCTGCGCGCTCCGCCTCTCTCGCAAACACGTTCCTTCGGCGCATTCACACAAGCTGCCAACAGCCCGGGCGCAAGCAGTATTGTGGCATCCCTGATAGTGTCCCCGGGGGTGCACAGGCAGCGTACGCTGCACGCGGCACAGGTGTCAGGACCTGTCTTCGCCTTCCCGGAAGTTTGTCACGCCTTTACGCTACTACAAGTTCACCCACGACTGCGTCTCTCAGCAGACTTGGCGGGCGAGAGAGAAACACGAGACTCAAGACGAGCGAGGTGAAAAAGATAGATCTCTGAAGAGCGCCTCTCACAGCTGCGTTGCTACAGTACTCCAGTGCTGTAACGTGGGAATGTTGCCTCTGCTTCGTACTTTGGATCGACGGGCGTAGCGGAGGGGAAGGTTCGCTCCACCAACATGTCAATCTGCATGTATGTCGTAACGACAGCGGTGCAGTCCTCTTAACAGCGTCCAGGCAACGGCCAATGTGTCAAGTTTCGCTAGCGCGGTCACGCCAATACGTCGCAGAACCCATATCGGGGTTTATGGTTTCAAGAACTGAGCACGGGCTGTTTGATCTGCATCATGAGGATCGAAGCCACAGTGTAGTCCGCAGAGCTAGGTGCCGCAACGGATGGAGAATAGTTTGGTCTTTGTGGCATGCTATACGAGTATACGAGCACCGCAAGGCATGAAACTGTATGTCTCGCGAAGCAGCGCTTTGCTAGTGCGCCTTCCCTGTTCGCGGCCGCGAGAAGGATCGAGAGGAGCGCGACAATCGTTACCTCAAGGTTTGTAGCGTTTGACGTCTATCAAAGCGGTAACAACTCTCGTAGGATCTACTTAGCTAATAGGCCGAACGAACTAGACCGAACTAGCGTCTTGCATTTATTACTCCATCCGGGCTAGTCGGTATATGAGCTTCCCTATCTCCTATACGAGCTACATAGGTTCGGTAGCTTAAGTTTAGAAATTAATATAAGTATCCAATTTTCTTAATTCCCTATAAAGGCTAATTCCACGTAGTAGCGTAAATAGTAATCGGATAAATAGTAATCGGAATTCGGAACTATAAGTCTACTATGCTATTATAGATACAAGTATAGTATAGAAGGTAGCTATTAACCTTTTTTTTATATATTATATTAGTCCAGCTAACTTATAAAGATAATATACTCTAAAAGCCTAAGCTCTTCCCTAAGCGCGTAAGCTCCTTAACCGTAAAACACTCTCTATCTAACAATCTTACTATTATAATCGTATTGTACATTATAACGCTACGACTAGAAGTCGAACGAATTACCTTGATTCGTTTGCTTTTGGGTGAGCTATAACCCTAACCCTAACCCTAAGCAGGATGATCACGATTCGTTTGTACTGTTACCTACGATTCGTTTGCCTTTACAGGGAGGAATCTATCTGAGAATTGCACAAATGTTTGACGTCTATTTCTACTCTATGCATATCAGATCACAGGTCGTAGCGCCCAATAGACGTATAGCTAGAAATTTGACAAGTTTCAGAAGACGAGGTGAAGTGTTACTTGCTCAGGCTTCTCCCCACATATCGGCTAGACGGCTTAGGCGTCTGTGCGACGTGATAGGAGTGCGACATGCAATTAATGCTATACACCGCGAAAATCCCCATTTCGCTCCACACGGTACAGCGAACGCTTATGTATTTGGTTAGCGCAGTAAGGCAGCTTATGGCAAAAGTACAGAAGACAGTATGGGCGACTTTAATCAACTCTTTGAGACAGTAGAGCAGTATCGTATCATCATATGCACCCAGTGTCAATACGCGATCATCCCATCGGCATTACAAAAACACTTACGAGTGAGCCACAAGCGACTCACCTTACAGCAGCGTCGTAGTATTAACCTTCAAGTCAATACTCATACCGGACTTGCGCAGGTAGAATCCGACGTGATATATCCGGCACCGACAGACCCCCCCTTAACGCAACTACCAGTATACTTCGATGGACTCAGATGCAGTGCAAAGCTTGGACAAGATCGATCTTGTCCTTATATCTGCCGAACGCCTCGTGGAATGCAAGATCATTGCGAGCGAGAACATGACTGGATCAACGAACAGAAGCGAGGTGGTAACTCTCGCTTAAAGCAACTTCATTCCCCGAACAGGCTATGGACGTGTAATAATGCATGCCAACGCTTTTTCAAGGTTGGGAAATGGCAGCGATACTTTGCAGTCAACGCAAGCAACTCTAACGCAGAAGCAGAGTGTATTACAAACACCCGCTATGAGTTCTTTCGAAGACAAGAAGCCCGCACCCGCAGGCCCGCACCGATGATGACACTCATTGCAAATTTGCAAATACGCACTCACTCCGCGCCGCATCTGGTGTACATCCGCCGCGCCCTCATCCTGAGAAGTACGGGCGAGACATAACGCTGTCCCCGTTTACGTATACCTAGAACGTGCTACGCCGCGTCTTCGCTTGTCTAATTCAAAAAAGGAATGGCTTGTGCGTGCGTGGGGCTGACGACCCATGGCGACCCATGACGGCAGTGATGGCAGTGACGGCAGTGATGGCAGTGACGGCAGTGATGGCAGTGACGGCAGTGATGGCAGTGACGGTGATGGCAGTGACGGCAGTGATGGCAGTGACGGCAATGATGGAAGTGACGATAGTGACATTCAACTATGAATTGCAGCCCTTCCTCCTCTTCCGCGCTCTCTGTGGCTTCGTGCAGTGCTCAGAACTCGTCGACCTGGCTCGTAACATTTCTATCGCTGACATGCTCTGCCCTGTCACTGGTATTGCGTTTCTGGGTAAAATGTGACATCCTTGGACTTGATAATGCGGCCATTGCAGTTGCTTCCGTCCTGGCGCTCTCCGAACGAGGACCGCATTTTGAATGCGCAAGTGAGAATCCCTTCCACCTTCAGACCAACAACGCATGCTTCTGAACTGGAACAGTCCTCTCAGCAGATACAGTTCATTCCGTGTTCCAGTCAACAGCGCGGTCGCCGCAAGATAGCTGCTCTACCCGAAAATCGCGTCAGTAGTTACCATGTACGACATTGTGCACTCCAGTAGGCCTCCTCACACATTTCTTAACCTCCAAGATAGTGATCCGGCTTCCGACTTTTGCATGAATGTGCGCTATCTGGGGTAATGGAAGGAAAGCCGAGAGACTACAGGGCAACAATGGAGCGGAGTATAGAGGATGGAAGGAAGATCCTGGGGCCTGGTGTGGAAGCCGGATAAAATTTGGTGACGAAAGTCATCTAACGTCTCATTTGCAAAGCTGCTGTGGGGTCATCGCACTCCAGGCATAACCTTCGTTCTGTGGAGTAGTAGAGACCGCCTCTTGCTTAATATCTGAAATGCACTGGGTGCCGGAATGGCATCTCTCTGCGGATCCCAAACGCCTAGACAATGACTCAACCTCATCTCACGTGCACTTCCGGCCTTCCACTTCCTTGACTGGCCCTTTGTAGTGGAACCTCCCCTTCACGAAATCGAGCAAGTCATCACCTTAGGAAGTCAGCTTCGGCGGAGGAGCTAGTGGCCTTGCACTGAGCCCTGGGCGGCGTGTCCCGAGGACGGGAAAGCAGCCCTGTGAATGTCGGAATGGACCATTTTTTTAAGGCTCCAGAGCGCCTTCTTGCCGGCGACTCTGCACATAGTACCCTTCCACTTGATGATCGTGCACAGACTGAAGCATGTGCCAACTGAGTCCGACTTAATCCTGTACCGTACTGTACGTTATGATTAAATCTTGCAAAATGGATGATCTTAACTTTGTGGGAAGCGATCGAATAACCAGCTGCATCGCGAGCGACTAATCATTAGACGGGGTCATGCGGGAGCCTAAATCTCCGCTTCATCCCTGCACGATCAGCATCGGTTGCCTCGCTTCATTGGCCTGGACTCCGGATTAGCCAGTTTGCTTGGCACAGAACAGACTGCAACACCCGCGTCTGACGTCGCCGCGCCCGCCATTCTGTGACCCGCTCATCAACAGATCACGCTGGCGCCAGCGCCATAATATACATTCTTCGGCCCTTCAGCCCTCCCTTCCCTCGAGCGGCATGGCAAGTGACCAGAACGACACGCACCTTAGAACACGTCCGCCGCAGCATGCTGGAGGTACGGTGCTCAAGCTATTCCGACAACTGAAAGCGATTAACCTTTCGCTAGTGAAGAGAACTCACGCACAAGAACATCTAGCACCACGCAAAAGTGCGCGCTTGGGACAGTTGCGTCGAAACAAGCCTGCCCCGGCGGGTGATTGCAGGAAAACCAAACGCCACAACTCGAATAACGGCGCCCGCAGAGGAGAAGTATGCTAGATTGCTGGCTGCAGGAAAGCATGGCTAACATGGGCGCAGAAGATTTCGCAGCAACAACAAGAGCCAGTGTCCCGAGAACGACCGAGAACGCATCACGACCGAGCCACACCTGAAGAACCCCTCGATGACCGTAGCAAGCGGCGGCAAAGACCTGCCGAAAAGTGCACGTTAGTGCCAGCCTTACCGGGCAACCTGAGCGTGGAACAACAGCATCCAATTGCATACTGGGTGGCAAACAAGTGGTGGCCTCCGCAGTATCTTGAAGAGGGCAGAGACATGGAGAACATACTTGCTCGGAAGAGATCGATTTCGTCCAGGAGCAGGAAAACTTCGGATTCTGCGACACCGAGCTCGACCAACCAGGGCGAGCAGAAGTCGCGAGAACAGAAGAGCGCTGAGTACAAGAAGCCACAGTATGCGACTGTTCTGGCAACTAAAGGAGTCTTGATGAAATCGTCCTCTCCAGGAGTGACGAAGGCAAGCCAGGGCTGGTGTAAGAATATGCTAGAACGACAGCAGACGTATCCCCAGGACACGTTGTTTCGGGACGATCTTTTCAGTTCTACATGTGAGAGTGTTCAGGATAAAAACGAGACGAGAGTGATACGGGACGTCGCACTCCTCATCGTCCCATCTGCCGAAGTCTTGTCGATACGGGGCGCGACTCACCTGCAATGCTTGATTGACAGCGTCAACGAAGGCTGGAATAACTCTATTCCGATTACGAAAACACGGCCACAACCAGACTTCGCAGTCGGCTTCCGTCGCGATGCATTCACGCAAGACCAACTTGACAGGATGCACCCAATTATCGGCGACTTCAACGACCAGTCGTACTTTATGGCCACCTGGTACATGTACTTCCCCTTCCTGACCTGCGAGGTGAAGTGCGGCGCCGCGGCTCTCGACATCGCGGACCGCCAGAACGCCCACAGCACGGCTATTGCTGTGAGGGCGGTGGTGGAGCTGTTCCGTACGGTGAAGCGCGAGCAGGAGCTGCACCGGGAGATTCTCGCCTTCTCCGTCTCGCACGACCATGCAACCGTGAGGATCTACGGATATTATGCCGAGGTTGATGGTGCAGAGACGAAATACTACCGCCATTCAATTCGGAAGTTTGACTTCACAGAACTGGCAGGGAAGGAGAAATGGACGGCATACAAGTTCACCAAGAATGTTTACGACCACTGGATGCCCATGCACTTCAAGAGGATCTGCGCGGCCATCGACCAGATTCCAGCCGGCATTAACTTCTCTGAGTCACAGTCTGAGCTTCACTTTTCAGAGCCGACTGGGCTGTCGCAGGACATGAGTGTATACAGCATTGCAAGGCCAAGCGAAGGCTCTGTGTCTGCACGTGCCGAGGACGCTACGACGTCCAGCGCCGGCCAAGACGCCACTGCTACGCCAGGGACTTCCGGTGATGAAGGTGTAGTGTTCAAGAAGCCAAGGAAGGGTAAGGGGAGGCGAGGGCAGGTTTAGCATGCAAGCCTCGCACTATGGTTGTGATGTTATGGCGAACACTTTGAGCGGACGTTACAATTGAGACGTGTCGATCGACGCTGCCGTGCGCATTCAGAGCACAAGTAGGCCCGCGATCACTCTCCGTCTAGTGATTCCAGTCAGAGAAAGAAGCGACTGTTTCTGATGTTTCAGGGTGCCCCTCAAGGGAGATACTCGCGTTACGATCGTGAAAGGCCGCAAACGCGTCATCTGAACGATGAATGTCGCAGATCGGACGAGGTAGGGTTTAGGGTTAGGGTTAGGGTTAGGGTTCTAGAAATTGCTCGGCAAACTGGGGAGCAAAGTATAAGGAAGAAGGGTCGTAAGCGACGGCGGCTGCCGTATATGAGCTCAGAAATCGACGAGGAGGTAGATAGGATACTGGAGATGGACGCTCGAAAACTATCAATCGGACCGTATCGTAGTGACGCATAGGTAGACGTCGCCGCGCAAAGTCTTGGCGAATTTCGTGTCCGACTTCGCGGGGTGTCCTACTCAGATATTCTGCGCTGGAACGCGACGCGTTCCAGCCTGACCCCCACATCAGTGGAAGTTGCGGATCCAGAGCGTGTCGCGTTCCAAGCCTCGCACGGACTGCCCTGTGCGCCGTTGCTGACCCGTGGGAACGTGTTGCGTTTCTGCCACATCACCGAAGATTTGGTGCTGTCAGTCGCTCGTCTCAGACATCGTCACACGACCTTCAACGGCAGTGATGACGTCGCTCAGTAGGAAAAGCAGGCGGTCGCAGGCGTGGCACGCCCTCCCGGAACGTGACATTCGCAGCAAACTCCGTACTCGCTTGCGGCCGCTCGTAAAGGGTTATGGTACCAGCCCGTGCCACTCGTAAAGCAGAACGTCGCCGCAGATAACCATCTCCATATCCGAGTATCTTACGAAAGTTACCACGACGACGGACAGCCAACTCGCCAGCAGATGGCCATGCTCAGAGACACGCCCCACTTCCTACTCGGCCGCGTCTTGGAGCTCACGACATCACCACACACGTGCTCGTCCCACATATGCTATCGACTAGAGACAAGTTCGTGTCGCTTCTACACGAGCAGCTCACTCGATGGATGGACCATGTGTACATGCCGACCCTGCATCGATTCTACGGCGCCGACTACATGCAACATCTGCTGGCCAGCTTCCGGCATGCCTATGCAAATTCGAAAGCGCATCAGGTCGAAGGACGACAAATTGAGACCGCAAGCTACCAGGCACAGCAATCCATCGGTTATCATCTATAGCCACAGCATCTCGAAGCCATCTGGACTGCGGTGGAGACGACGGTGGCGAACACCCCTGGGCTCGTGGATATCAGCGAGCCACAGCTTTTCTTCAGCGCCAAGGGAACAAAGCTGCACTTCAAGACCGGGCCCAGTCGACCGACGTTACTCAATGCTATGGATAATTTCCGGAACTTCTTCGAGGAAGTCCTAGACCCTGCTTTCATTAAGCTCGATCGTTGTTATGTCGACATCGGCAAAGAGATATGTCCTTGGGTCAGTGAGCCTATCGAAAATGACTGAATCACTTCGGCTCTGAAGTGATGAGAGCCTATGCAGAATGGTTCAATCCAGTGAGCTTTGAGTGCGTCACTGTAGAATTGTTCACACCCCTGCATATTTTCGAGTATGGGGGCCCAGTAGATTCTGGCTCTCAGGTTAGGGTAAGCGATACAGGTGTATGTGGGCGGTTCACGGACAATGTGAAGAGACAGAAATTGTCGTGATTATACAATAACAAGAACGCACCATTTAACTTTGTGTGGAAAGGTCGGAAAGTTTGTGTGTGGTAGGTGGCCCAATATGAAGCAAGAAATGATGTTTCAAGCCGAACGTGCGCTAAAGTTCCAGGGTCAGGGTTTCCAAGAACGTCCACGGCGTGGCTTATTCATTACAAGGAATATATCAAGCAGTATAGCTGTCGATCAGGAGCTAGACACAAAGATAGTAAGATAGTACGAATGTCGTGAGAGATATTGATACGCTGTGTAGGGCCGAGATAAGGTGTATGTAGGACCAAATGGTAACAACACAAGACCGTCAACATGAGACCGTCTTTCTTGGCCTAGGGCACAAGCTTATTGGGCGAAGTTGAGAGTAATCCTAACGATATGACACATTCTAGCTCATCATACTTGAGTAACGTTAGGCAGTCTGCTGATATCTTCCAACAATCCCAGCAAGTGATTCTATAGGCTTTACAATCGTTTGGTGCGATGATTGCTTATAAGGGATTAAGAAGGTTGCACAGGAAAGAGGCTAGCCACAGCAATTTGAGGCCGAGGGCTTCGAACTTCACTTCTTACATCCCCTGTTCACTCGGCTTACGTGTATTATCACTACGTAATCATTCTTCCTTTGAGACAAACGTGGTACGCTCATATCGTTCTCATAACAGAGCTTGGGGCTTATACGACTGGGATTGATCTTAGATACTGTTTCGAAACTGGCTTCGAATTCGTGTCGATACATTCAGAGCCGTTCTCACTCCCTGACCTGAACTGAACCAAACGGTGTCGATTTCTGTTGATGCTTCTTCAATAGTTAGGATTTTCCTGCCTGTGACTTACTCCCCTTACCTTGAGAGCAAAACCATCGCCTGCTCTGTCGTTATGCCAAACACCTGCGCGAGCCTTCCCTGAATTGCCGCGATTGCTTGCGCCCGAGACCGACCTTGCGCGATCAATTGATCGCGTGCTTGCCGACATCGATGCATGATTTCGGCCCTGCAAGCTGCTGCGTCGGCTCCTTGTCCACTCTCCGCGTTGCCGTCACTGTCACTGTCACCGTCGTCACCACGGTCATCATCCCCATCATCATCATCATCACCATCATCGTCCTCACCACCATCACCTTGGTCCGACTCTGTCTCAACTTCGTCCGTGTCCCCTCCTTCATCGTTCTCGGAATTTCCCTCATCGGCCTACGAATCCCCTCCTTCGTGGGTCTCTGCGTCTCCCCCATCATCCTGCAAGAGTCGGTCATTGATGTAGACTCCTGGCTTGGCACCACTCCGACCATGAATGACGAGGGAAATTTCCCCAGATGCCCGCGCCTGACCTTGCTCTCGCACTCGATACTCTTCATATCTGACCGGCAGTCCCAGCCGTTCCAAAACCGCTCTGATGATATTGACATTATCAGGGAGAGCTACACTCTGTTCGTAGACGGTGGCAAGGACAACGCTAGTAGCAGGTGGAAACAAGCGGTGGAGCCTTCCCTGATTGAACTTATATATGACTTGCTGCATAAGAGCGCGGACGTTCTGGTCCCCAGTTATAGTCTCAGTTCGCGGAGCAATATGAGCGAGAATCCCGGCGTTCTCGGACGTGATAACGACCGCGGTACATCCATTCAACCATTCGGTAGCCAAGAACTGCAGAGTAGAAGACCATCGACCAGATTTCACGCCATTCATTGGTACCATTCTAGTGTCGGCTCTATCGCGAATTCTAGTTAAAGTTACCGCCATGTTGTTTGAGGATCTGTGATTTGCAGATTGTAGCAGGATTTCCGTTGACACAATGCAATCAGAGACAGGTCAAGAAGCGTGAACATACTTTATATCTGGAGGTGAAGAGGAAGATATAGAGATGGCATAGCCAGTAGCATCTGTCGTGGACTTCGCATGTGTCGCATGTGTCGCATGCGTCGCATTTGATCACATGCTCTATAGAACATCTGGATGATGCCAGTGATGAAAACTATTCGACATCATGTGGATATCATAGATGTCTTAATCACGCTGAATTCATCGGAAAGAGCCAAAGCTCATAAGCCCTTGTCAGTCGAGGTCTGGAAACAAAATTCAATGAAACGCGAGAAGCAAGAAGTACAGGGTTTCCTGCTGATGCCATCAACGGTAATGGTATCTATGAAGGCTGGCAGGGACTTCTTATTGACAGATCTTGGCAGAACGAGCAAGACTTGCGGGACGACTATGAGAAAATCCCAGGCGCTAAGCTTTTCAAGAATGCGGGAGGCACGAAAGTCGAAGGTCGTGTCAAACATATAATGATCTACGATCCGACTGTGACCACAAACCATTTCGAAGGGAGCGACCAGATGGTAGAACAAAAAATCCCGCAAGGGTATTATGTGCGCATTATTGGACCAGCTAGTGTAAAGTTCACTGAGGTGTAGTCTGGAGGCCTATCTGATCAATTAGTTGTAATCCACTTCATGTCCAACTCGAAAATTGATGGAGACATCCTCTTGCCTCGACATGGGTACCAACACGATAACATAATTCGTTGTCTCCCTTTGCCCAGTAGTCCTCTCAAATCCCCATTGGTTGCTATCTTGTACTGCAGCGCTGCACAGTTCGCCGAGTAGATGAATTCGGCTGACCGGCGCATTCGAGCATGTAAAGTTCAACACTTTTCTCGATTCAGCCAGATTGCTTTATGCTAGAAGACCAAAGCAACTTACTACTCTTTCTATGCACTGCACCAATATCCTCGAACTTGCTTGCGGAACCACTTGCGCCTGACTCGGAAGTTCCGTTGAATAAGTTGTGTGCGACATCTTTCAGGCGCAACGGGTGCTCTGTAGTTCTCCCCCAGGCTCCGACGTGATCGATGAAGTGACTGGCCAAGCTGCAAAGCGTTGAAAAGGTCAAGACTTGAGTGCACAGGAAGAAAACCTCGATCCCCAGAGTCATCACATCACCCAGTCGTTGACCAGCTATGCGCCTACGGATGCGAGCTGTGTCCTTCAATTCTGTGAAATTTCTTGTGCGCAGATCCAACATGTCCTGGAACTTCTTCTCCTCGGGAGGCAGGATAACGACTTCATTTGTGTGAAATCGCTTTCTCTCGAATTCTAGCCGCTCTAAAAGCCATAAAACATCCTTGCTCTGTCTAGGCATCTTGGAGACTGTCAATGATCGCATGGAGGTATCTAAACTGAGCGTAGTTTACAGTCGAACGTCTGACGCAGATGTCGCCCATGACGCGGATGTCGCAGATCACGCAGATGTCGCAGACAGCGCAGATCACGCAGATGGCGTAAATGACGAAAGTGGCGCAGATGACGATAAGGCCACAGATGACGAAAGGGGCGGAGATGACTTATGAGGCCAGGGTTGTACTACGTGCTTTTTCCGACTTGTTGCAGAACGTGCGTTGTAGATTATGCTATTGTGCACATTCTGACTCTCTAAGATGATTTTTTTGTGAAAGCCATCTATAGGATGGATCTATTGACTGCCTTCAACTTTGGCACCGTCGACTATGTACCAGATGCTTTCGATTACAAAGACATTCCCGTTGAACACATGCAGCTTCTCGAAGACGTTGAAAGAGCCTGCCAAGACAGGAATTTGTCCACGGTGGTTCAGACATATGGTCAGCTGCGCCAATCCAACGCAAGGACCGCAGTCCTACATCAGCCTGGGAGCGCCCTCCGTCTAGCTGTGGAATCAAGACACAAAGATACCGTGAAGTATCTGTTGTCTGAAGGCGTTCACATCTCCTCCAGCCATGTCAGACTCGCCACCGAGATGAGAACTAAGACAATACTTGAGCTTCTCTTGCAGTATGGCTGGCCCATTAACGAAAGACTTGGATGGTCAGATCCACCCGCCCTCGCGTAAGAGTGACAAGATCTTCGAGGGTGGACCTTCTAGCTGACCATCCAACTAGGTACGCTGTGGAAGACAGAGATTTGACTATTTGGTTTCTCAGTCGAGGGGCGGACCCGAATGCCACGTGCGGTCTGGACAAAACGCCTCTATCTGCAGCTGTTTAGTATGCGCCCCTAGACATCATCCAGATGCTCTTTGCTAGTGGAGGAAGTATCAAGCACGGGCAACTTCTTCACTGCGCTATTTGGCGCGAGCTAGAAGATCGCTCCGTCGTTGTGCGATATCTTTTACAGATAGGCGTACCTATAAACGTGGTGATGTATCACGACAATAGTGATTCTTATTTGCACCGTCAGATGTTTGGCCTAGGCACACCTCTCCATAATGCGGCTACCTTGGGAGCTATAGAAGTGCTTAAAATACTAGTTGAAGAAGGTGCCAATCTCTTTATTCGAGATAGTCGAGGACACCTAGCATACGAGAGAGCGTAAGCGAACAGTTACGAATCTGCAGCACATTTTCTGTTGTCACGATACACTCGATATACCAATGCGGATACTAGAGCATAAGATTAAGCTTATCCGCATTCAACGACGTCTTACGTGACGTCTACCCTTACGCCACTATCCATCTTACGTAGCGGGCTAGAGCCGTTCACCTTTAACTATATCAATTCCTTAAACTAGATCTGGAATATTTCAGGTAGAAATATTTGAAAATGTATAAGAGGGTTAGCTAACCCTAACAATCTCCCCGGCCCAAACAAGACAGTATATTTGAGACTTTTAAGAACGTCTATTTGCTATGCTAAAGCTCGGGCTAGCATTTCAGTTTGCCTACGATACTATAGGAGGTCGTATAGTATATAGATACAATTTTCAGCTTACCGGATACCGAATACGTATCTCTATCGAGGTAGAAAGCACGATAAGGCGAGGTATATATAAGCTCGACCTTACGCGGGAGTCCGGGCGCCTTCCGTAACGTAGACCTTCCTACAAACTTTCTCTATGTAACGGGCGTTTCTATCACATCCTACACGATTTGAACCTTTATATAGGCGTAGAGGTAGGGAGAACGTAACGATAGCTATAATAGTTACCTTAGGATACTACTTATAGCCTCGCCCTATCGTAAAGCTACGGTAAGTAGTAACGTATTAAAGCATTTTCATAAGTCTTTAGTATCCTTCCGTAATATCGTGTCCTTAGATACTATCGGTATAGTACTACCGTACTATCGTAAGCCGTCTCTACCTATCTACGCGACTAGTATTAGCCGCTTCCAAAGAAGTAGCGCGACGCTATCTCGTCTTATGTCGATAGCCTAAAAGATCTAGCGTAAGCCTATATATAGATTATCTATTCCTACCCGTCTAATCCGCCCGTAGTAGGCTTCCAACGCTACCGTAACGGGCTACGATATAATGCTCTAACGTAGGACGGCGCCTTATATACCTAAATTTGTCGGATATAGGTAGGTATCTAGTAATACTACAAAACGCGACACGGCTATAAGTATAAACAGTAGTAAGGCGAATAGCTATAGACTACTAGCATTACTTGTTAGGCGTTTTTTAAGTAGCCCGGTTTTACTAGGTAACTTCTATATTAGTCTATCTTCGCGGACTATAAGGATAACGAGCTACGTCGGTATCTAATCGTATAGATCTAGACACGCTTACTAGGACAAATGGTATCTAGTATAGACTCGATAGTGTCTTTATACGTGTCGCCGTTTGTAGTGTAGGCTACGGACGGGATATAGTAATACTCGTAAGAATACTTCGGCGAGGATTCTTTTACGATAGGCGGTCCGGATAACGAGGGATAGGTTCTAGAATAAGAATCTCGATGATTTCATAATCACAAAGGACGATATACTCGGCCCTAGACTTTCTAGAGCTCTATAATTAAGTAAGATCTACCGTATAAGGGTATAGTATAGTATATCTAAGAAAGGCGAGGGGACTAAGAAATTTTGAGTAGTATAGAGCCTATCCGACTACCCTTTTAACTTCTTAACCTCTCCTACTAAGGATACAACGTATTGTCTTTCGCCGCTATTAGAGAATCTTATAAGCCGTACCTAACTATAGGCTCCGCTATATAGGGCATTTAGATCTTCTAGTCAATTTCTCCGTTTACTATAATATACGGAGGTCTAACGTATAGTAACGACCTATTCCCTCCCCGTCGTATAATAACTACCGCTTGTTCCTACTCTACTGGAATTCTAATACCGCTATCTCAATTGTCAAAACAACAGCTAGTCTCTAGTAATGTTTAGCGAATAGAATATCTAAGGCCTAGCCTATATGTTAGAGCTAGGAGATATTTATCCGTCTACCGAATATCTCTTAAAAAGTCTTCCTAATTTATATAGAACTACTACTATATCTTCCTCTTTATAGCCCTTAGGTCTTGCAGATTTGTTTCTATAATTGGCGATCGAACGTCAAGAAAGGCTAAGTAGCTATAAGAGGCGCTCTAGATTTCTTCGAAATCCCTAAAACCACTTAAGCAGCGCCCTTAATAGGTTACGACGGATATACTTAGGAAATAGGTCCTTATTAACAAGTTTAGGCGATCTTTCTACTATAGTCTTTGTTATTTGCCCGTATACTAATAATAAGGTTATACTATAATAGATAAGTAAAGCGTAATAATATAGTATAGCTCGCTTCGAAGCTAATAAGGGCGATCCTAAACGCGGGCCTACCGGGCGTAATTACCCCTATAGTACTTCTAACGAGCAAGCTATTAGCCCGTCTTCGCCCGTAAGGGTAGGCCGGGGAGGTAGTTATATAGTAACGACCTACTATATTAGTATCCGACGCTCGCCCGTATAGGCTATTACAAGGCTATTATACTAATTAATTCGCGCTATCTACTATTTACTCTTTTATAGCATTTATATCTTAGTATCTTACTATTCACGTAACTAGGGCAGAAGCAATCTAATGTAAGGTAGCTTACTTTATAAACAGTAGTGAACTTTAAGTCAATGTTTAATTAGGATATATAAGGGTATAGTTTCTATATCCCGTACGTTAGACTTACTAAGAATTTAACCTTTTATACTATTATAAGGAGAAGTTTTATAACTTACTATATAGGATATCCTCCCGTAATACTATAATGTATAGAAAATTTGTATTAGCTCCTAGAAATGCTTCCCTTAATTACGTAAGCTAAAGCCTAGCCTTAAGATCTTACCTTAGCCGGCGATCTATTAGTACCGCTAAGCTAAATATATAAGTAGAATGTATATTCTTATTGAAGCATATAAGCTATAGGTATAAGACTCGTAAACAATCTTAGGAACGCTTATTCTATTAGATCCTTACTTAGGCCCCGTACGGAGATCGACCGAGCTTAAAGTAGAATACCGTCGGTATAAGAGCGACGATAAGTAAGACGATTAGCCCTCGGTCGAGTATAGAAGTATCGATAGTTAAAGTCGACGGAAAGGTTAGAAAGATTGCTAACATTAGATTGTAGAATAGCGTAATTAAGTCCGTTATAGCGCTAAGTTTTCTAAGGTTCAGAGTACGCCGTTACGACGGTAGGTACTATGTATATAAGACTACAAAGCGTAGGTATAAATAAGTACGGAAGTATTAGAAGTTATAAGGTACAATTTTAGGTTAGCTTCACTTTCTAGTAGGATATAGCATAAGGCGGCAGGTAACGAACTACACGTACCCTAGCAAGTTATATTAAGTACTTCTTCTAGATTAAAGAGGGTGTATATAACCTAGTACGGCGTCGTGTTCTTATAATAGATCTTAGCCTCGGGCGAAAGCTACATTAACTAATTAACATAGAAACTAAGCTTTAAGGGTATAATATTAGAAGCGAGCCTAACGAGGCTTAGTAGTTTAAATATAAGCAAATCTCGCACCGCTAGACGCTTTCTAGCGAGATCTTTTTTCTAAAAAGGCTATCGATATAAAAATTGCTTAAGTATCTACGAATCCTTACGATCGTGCTTTGTAACTTACGATATAGGAGAGCGCTAGAGGGTTCTACTTACTATTCGCCGCTTTGAAGTTCTATCTATTAAGTCTACGAATATCACTAAAACTTCCGAATCTTACGAGAAGATGTTAGTACCGATTGAAATTTCATCTACGGTATTATAGATTTCAACTAGTTTAAGCCTTTCTAGTGAAAATCATATGTCTTTATAAGCTTATTATACGATACTAGCAGTCGGTAGGGAACATTTCGACATTTATGTTAAATTCACCGCTTTGAGTTTTGTACTAGGACAAAGTTGCGTACCGGGCCTCTAAGAACATTTAGATTTTTCGAATTGCATTTAGCTTATTACCTACCTTACCCGTATCTTAGCGTGCGTACCGGCCTATACTAGCGGACTCTATGCATAGAACGCGGATAGTACGAATAAGATCGAGGGCGACTATAAGCTATTTTCTTAAGAGTATCGCGAATACTATAAACCTAAGTATATACCTTGTAATACCGCTATTAGCTCCTCCGATATACGAAAATCTCTTTACGTCTAGTATAGGCGACTAGCGGCTACGTAGCGGAGTACGATTCTTAAATACCTTAAGAGAATTACGTCTTTCTAAACTGCTTGGAGATATTAAGATAATCGCCTTTTTAAAAGAGAGTAACGAATAGATCGATACTTACAATCGTACCGTGCGATGGATTTTTCTATGTCTCCAATGTAGCTATAGTAGACTAAAGTATTAGTTATTAAAAGCGCTATTACGAGTGCTATAGTATAACCCTACCGTAGGCTATATACTCCGACATTGATCGAAGAGTAGTAGTAGGCCGGCGTGTACTAGTTCCTATAGCTAATGTGGCTAGCTAGGCGCTAAGGCTAGAATACGCAATTTTCCGGCATAGGTAGTAGTACTTAGCAAAGTAGATAATTATCGTCTTTCCTTTAAATTTGACAAACTTTCAACTATTAAAGACAAGCTTAATAGTAAGCATTAGTATTGGTAATACTATAGCATTACATATAGTATAAAGTTATATTCACTACTATCCCGAGGAAGACACTACTAGCAGTTTTGCGATTGACGTAGAAACAGACTAGGAGCAACTATCAACTTAGATCAAGGCTTTGATATGTACTTAAACCGAGCTACTTCAGTCACAAAAGAGACTCGTTAATGCAATAACACTTCTAACGACCCAAGTTACTAAGACCTTACGAAGCTCTACTACGTAAGTCCCGGTTATAGTTCAGAGTTAACCGTGTAGCGTAGCTCCTCGGATTGCGCACTCCTACGAACTATCGGAGATGATCTTACTTAATCTGCCATATTAAGACATGCTGCTCGCGCAATTGGTCTGCAAAAATTTTCGAGTGGTTATTACCACATTAAGGCAAATACAGCAATATCTGTACTTCCAGAAAGATACCCTCACTGGCCTAGATGCATTGAGACTTAATCCTCTATTGATGAGGACTGCAGTGCTCGACTGGTTACCCATCTACTACGACGACAAGAATCGATGCCTTGCCTACTGCAAACGGCAAGGTCGACGTCGCCTCAGGTGTGAAGCTATCAGATTACTGAAATACGAAGAAGACAACGTCTATGGAATCAGAATCGAGTTGACGGATCGCGAAGTCCCTCGCGAAGTGATAGGATTAATATTCGGACCTCCTATGAATGTATTAGGAGCTGGTTCGTGGCGTCAGATGTACCTTACGCAGCCGCCATGTAATGTGGAGTGGACTGCAAGCCTTGGCAGCGACAGGTACGGCAGCTTCGGACAGTCGCGATCTGGAGTCGCAATCGGAGAATACAAGATGAACGAATTACTAGACGCGCTTATGGAGAGCTCCTTCATTCTTCCATCCTAAATATATTCTGTTCGCAATGAAGGATCAGTCAGTCAGCATCATTACAACGTGCCGTAGCGGCCGGATACTGGGAGCATAGCCTTCCTACTAGAGAGGAAGCAGCGCTCGGTAAGATATGGCATATCGTCGAGCTCGATTGCGAAGGCGAGATTGCTCTAGATGCTAGTGTCTTGAATCTTAGCGCTCTACTATAGACTCACGCAATTGTTACCGATCGCCACAAGGGTTGCAATCGTCTCCCGCTGGTCTACGGGCAGATTCTTACCGCATTGCTGTCCTGTGCTAAAATCTTGCTGTTGGAGTACGCCTTGCCAGCCGAGGGACGAGAGTACATCACTGATCGGAGTGCATTTTTTTTCGAAGTACACCATCAATCGTTAGTCGACGGTCGTCCCACGCCATTCCATAATATCGACGATCTCCTTGCTTATGCTCTAATGGTGGGGGTAGGGGGGAAGGGGAAGAAAGAGGTACGGGGCAGGCCACGAGTTCATTGGTCGAGAGATAGCCAGACACTGATATACCAAAGCCACGACATGAACGAGACTCTGGTAGGATATTGCTTCATTTCAGACACGTATAAAAAGCTCGCCAACGGCCAAGCACGAATGCTCGAGCGTCTTGCGGCATCGCCAGAAGCGGGCTCGGTTCTTTCTGTCAAGGATGGTCAATAGGAAGTTACTACGCTGTCTGGCTGGAAAGGGTCATAAATCGTCTCCGGAGGCAGCATCTGGAGCTGTCTACCGCGAGTGGGCTGATCGCTCGAGAACCGAGCACCTGGGACCTCTACCCCTCCAACCACTTTGATTTTGCGCTACCGCCCAAGATGAAGAACCAGGTTCGCGAGCTGCTGGTCCACGTCAACGGCCTGCAATGCTGAAAGTGACTGGGTTACAATTGAATCGATCCACTGATATCAGTGAGTCTCAGGAGACAATCATGTATTAGGGCGGGGGCTAGACCGGATAGGGCAAGAGAGAGCGGGTGATGGTCATGCGGTCAGTGGGGCTGAATGGGGTTGACGTGGAATATGACAGGCTATAATGCTGAGAGTGCATCGCGAGTTGGAGTCCCTCTTACTAGGATGATCAAGCTAAAGCTTATCCATCGGGATTTCAGGCATAGACTCGCTGCTAAGTAAAGCAATTAAGCCCCGGTCACCGTTTTCACGTGCTATGTCCAGCGGCGTCGGGCCCGTGAACTCATGTGCCTCCAGCATTTTGAGTCGTGGATTTGCACCATGTCGTATGAGCACCTCAGCAACAAGTGCATTGCCATTCTCGCAAGCGACATGAAGAGGTGTAGGCTGTTTGAACATAGCCCGCCGCTGCATCGCTACCGGATTATCAAACCGAAAAGCGTTTACGTTCGCTCCCTTCCGTACGAGGTCTTCGACAAGCTCTGCACCCTCCATGGCGTTCTGCCTTAAAGCTGCGCAATGCAGCAGATCACCATGTGTGGTCTCTGCTCCTTGTGCAATCAAATAACGCACCACCTCCCTACTGCCACGAACAATCGCGAATGAGAGCGCCGTCTCGCCAGTCTTAGACTGAGCGCCCACTTCGGCTCCCAATTTCACCAGCCACTCGGTGAAGTCCGCATCGTCGACGCGAATGCTGCAATGCATTAGCATGTCACATAACTAAACTCTTGAGATCTGACCAACCATAGCAGAGAGGCCGCGAAATACACGGGTTGGTTTGCCGGCCACCCGAAGTCGATAAGCATTCGAGTGCTCTGCCGATCCTTCCGATTGCAAGCTGTAAACACCAGATCCTCCTCCACGGAACTATCTGCCTCCAAAAGCAGTCTCAGAAAATCTGGTCGTCGTGCCTCGATGGCAGACTTCTTGGCGCGGAGACTCGACAGACCGAGTGAGTGGCTTTTGCTTCTACGAACTGCGTCCTCGTCGGCACAGCGAATGGCTTCGCAGAGAGCATCATCAGGAGCCGGTCCAAGCTCCTGCTGCAGCTTACTGATTGCTTCGTCGATGTCGAACGCGTGCGTGGGTGTCATTCTGCGTAATTAAGAGAAGTGTCGAAAATTAGCGTGCTATTACAGGCAGGCAGCAGTTTCTTTGTATTCGCAGATCTTGAGGGGTAGTGTCGGCGCTAGTACCTACTCGGCAGAGCGAAACGGCACAACTCTCCACTAAATCTGCAGCATGTTTGGAAGTCCGTACATGGACACCTGGGAGCCTATAATCGGGTGAACAGCCATGGCTGTTGAAACATCCAGAACGTTGTTTTCGAGCAGGTCGGGATGCATCGCAGCCCTTTTGCCAGGCTTCATATGATTTGCTAGAAATTCAAGGCTACGAAGCACGCTGCCAGACATAAATTCCATGAATACCATCTACTCCTGCTCCCAGTATGGGCCTTTTTTGATCAAAGATGTCCAGGTCCGGTCCTTTCCACAAACTCAGGGTGGCTGGCCGATTGCTCGAGGTCAATATGAATGACGTGCAGCTTCTACTACCAACCTTTAGCAACATTGCGATTGGTACACAAGGTCTCAATGGTTGCACTTGCATTGTTATACTGGGAGAAGCCATAATTCTAGCTCACATATCACCCCTTCCCGAAAATGCCCAGCAGATGACTCGCAGCCACAGAAATCTCGCCCAGGTGAGCTCGGAGCATCATCAGCACTTCTTGCAAATTGTTACGGCTCTGGTTCGACAAAATGCTTGCTGGTTTCCTACCTCTACGACCGCATGGGGCATATTTGCATACAATGAACGAGGTAGCTTGCGCCTAGTTGTTACGCAATTCCAGGCGCAAATTGCTGCTATGGGCTATCAGATGAGACCGGCGTTTTATCGCAGTACGGATTACCAACTGGCAAGGTCACCACAAGGCGAGCTTGTCGGGCTTCGGAGGGCTGGGGCATCCGAGTTGTACCTCGAACGAGACAAGCTTTGGCCCACATCGCAGTCCATATTGGCTTCGTCAGCTGGCCAGGCTACTGCTAATGATGACGACAATGGAGAGGGTGTTGGTGATGATGGGGAGGAGGACGAGGACGATGACGACGAGGACGATGACAACGAGGACGTCGTGTCAATGGTAGCGATTGGTGTTGATTGGTAAATTGCGCTCTCTCCGTCGACGGCGAAGGAGTTGGAAGATTGGACGTATCTGCAATGCGCTGCCGTTTCCAGCCTTGATCGCTTGGCCAAGACTGTGGTGCACGACGTTTCGTCTGCGCCATCCCTTACATGTGCGCTTTTTGGGGAGGCTTCTTTGCAATTGCGACACGCTCGGCCAGAGGCAGCTGATTGTGTAAGCTCGTGACCTGCCAATGAAGTTAGCGCCGATCTCAGTCCCTGTGGCTTGAACCTGCTACGATTTATGAAACACAGAACGTGCACCGCCTAAGAACGTCGGGCGGCTATGACAGCGCCTACAAGAGGACGAGCAGCAAACAGCAGTCCTTCATCAAGGCGTGCGTGATTCGCAACGTTCCACAACACTCTGCACTTGACCTTTGTCAATACATCTAGCATGTCACAGTCGTCCGACTACTTCGCGACCCTCATACCATGCAACAAAACAGCAATTTTAGCTTTCCATCGCTTGTGCAAGGCTATCAAACTCCAGCCTGCGCAATATGCGCATCATCAGCAATTCATGATCATCAAATCGCGTCAAATCGCGTCAAATCACCCTGGGAGAAGCTCTTTTTGCGACAAGGGATAGCACGGCCGCGGAATCGGCCTTATCGACAGACGCAACTGAGGTGTCTTTGAGTAGCGATCCCCTCGATGAGCGCATCTGGACTGGTGGCTACGGCTTCAATCTTGACTTAGGTCCAGAGGTACCTTGTCTTGGACGGCGTTGTGGCTATGGTCGATGGTCTAAAGATCTGCTCGCTGGTCGAGTCGACCTTATACTGGGCCTGCCAGAGGACGCCAAAAAGGCGAATGTCCACGGGAATCACTTACGCTTCAGCTTCCTCCATGACTCCGCAGCATTTTTCATTCGCGTCAGTCATCCTTGTAGAGTGGACGCGACGTGGGTCAACGGCGAGAGTCGCGATCGTGTTCTCGATCTTCCATGTCATGCCATCACCATTGGAGAATTTGAGTACGAGTTCAACCATTGCCCGAGATCCGAGGTTGAGGAGAGCAGATTTGTCGCGCGGCGAGCCCAGTATATGATGACAACGTTGCAAATGGAACTGCCCATGGCTTTTGCTTCTCCGACCCCATCTGTGCAAGATGTTCAAATTGGACAGTGGCGCTTACTGAAAACGATCGGCAGAGGCACGGAATCAGTGGTTGCAGCCGCAATCTCGCGACAGGGCAATCTGGTGGCAGTGAAAACACTAAGAGCAAACAAAGGCGCCGTCGAGAAGAAAGCGGAGATCGCTCGATATCGAAGCATTCGCGATCGAACAGCAAAAACAAGAAGGCAGTGAATTTCTAATCTCACTCCGCGACGCTATCACATCTGGCGAAGCTTTAGGAAATACCTATACACTATTCGAACCAGTGGCGTGTGCAGAATTGACTTCACTGCTAGAGTCTAGCAGGAACACAAACAAAGTGTCCTTGATCTCGCTATTCGTGCAAATCATCAGAGGCATTGGAGCCCTCCATCATGCCGGGTTCATTCATAGGGATATCAAACCAGCGAACCTTGGTGTGTGCAGTCTGAACCCTCCGCGAGCACTTGTCCTGGATCTTGGTGCTACGATTGAATGTTCCAATCTCGATCTCCCGCCCACTCCGGGTCGAGTCGGTACCATTGGCTATATTGCCCCAGAAATGGAGAATGTCAATTGCAGACATGGTTCACCTGTGGATATCTGGGCTTTGGGCTGCGTGGGAATGCAACTACTTGTAGATCGATTCCTCAGTCCTCGGCTTCCGTGGTTAGGAACCTCGTCCAGACAGAAGTTCAACACGTGGCGAAGCCTCTCGAGTGAAGCTCGAGATCCTATACCAGAGCAATCCGAACTCGACGAACAACGTCGGAAGTATAAGACCGTGGCACATTCACTGGCGCTTTCTGATGATTCGCTCCAAGAAATTCTTTTACGTATGCTTGCTGAAAGACCGCACTACCGGCCATCATCGGATGAAGTTCTGCTGTTGTTCAATAATTTACCAGGGGTCTATTGAGTCCCCCGAAGATGCTATGAGCTCACTTTTTCGCACCAAGCTCTTTCACGAGCTTATCATCAAGCACAGCAGCAACTTGATCTTCTGGATGTACGAATCTCACCTGACTATCAGCGACGAAGCTCTCATCAACGTTCGTCATGGCACCGGCACAAAACACTCCAAACCGAGTTCACCGCAATCAGTCTACCGCGTTATGATCCAATTAGGACCAGGCCCTCTAACATGCCCCCCCGGTGTGACGAGCCACCCTGTGTGGCGAGCCACTTTCTGCACATCAGTACAACGACAGTTCCCCTATGGCTTGACGCAAGCCTAGACAGTTTCGTAGTGCTATACGCTAATCACTCTCCATCTTATGCCTAGCATTCCACAAAATATAACCTATTGGTCGTGCTGTCGATTATTGACCAAACGCTGCCGATCAACCTTTTGACAATAGACCCCAGCTACAATTTGTCTATAGAACTGTTCCCGTGTCTTGGCGGCCGTATAAGGTAGAGCGATGGTCAATAGATATACCCTGTTCTTGGGATGTCGTTTGAGGCCGTGGGCACGCATACCGAAAGTTTCTCCGTTCGTGGAGACAGAATCTTGGTGCGGGTGGGAATTTAGAACGACAGTCGTGCTGACACACGACTGTATAAAGCACTTTTACAATCGATTACGCTAAGCTTTTTTTGCACCTGCTCGTCTCGAGGCTTGCAGCATTTTAGTCACGTGGTTCGTTGCACCCACAGATACGCTGTTCTTAGATCGAAGTTCGGGTACCTGCAGCCCCCCGAGCGTTCAGCCAGGCCTTAGCTGAAGACGCTGGCGCTGACACAACTACGTCTTTCCGTAATCACTCTCGTAATGTTCCCCGTGCCACAATTCAATACCATGCACGTAGCCGCCGCTCGTTCATAGAGAAGGCGCAAAGCCAACAGTATTTGACACCCTGGGAAGAGAAAGCACTCGTGAGGTTCATCGTACATTCGGAGATCATGACACGTTGAGTCCGGCTTGCGCCACCACCTGCCCGTGTTCTAGAACTTTTCAACGAATTCTATCATTGCCTGCAAGCTAATTTGTGAGAACACTTCTTCATCGCGTATGAAAAAGATGTACTGCGTTCTTGTCCTAGTGCATGTTCTAGGATGAGCTCAGGATCATGTCCAGGTCTACGTATGGGTGCGCGATCAGGTCGAAGGGCTCGTCGCCGTCCTCATCCGCGGTCTTGAATGAAATCATGTTCAGAGCCAAGTTCGCAGTCGAGATGTTGCTCGGCGTGTTGTACATGGTCCTGGCCGTGATGCCGCTCGCGAGAGTGCCGAGGTCCGGGTTTATTGTGAGGCGTGTCAGATTCACGTAGGGCATCATGTTCTCGATTTTGCTCCTGCTCAACATCCTCTTCATGTAGAAGACCACGCGGCCGGGCTGGGTCGGAAACTGGGTCTTGTCCTCGGTGTGGCACCTGGAGCAAACCACGATTTTGAACGCAATGCCAACCATCTGCAAAATCCTGAGAAGGTCCATGTGCCCGAAGGTGTCCTTTTTCGCGGCCAAGATCATCTTTGGCACTCGATGCAGCAGCAGATCGTCTTCCTGTTCGCGACTTGGCTCTGAACCGCATTAATGACCCTTGGCGCGGGTGGGTTGGCGGTCATGTTCGCGCACCAGTCCTCGATCTTCTAATGCTAACCGAGCGTGCTGTCAGTCTTGGTATTGATCGTGGTCTTGTGCGTGGGCACATCGCATGAACATTCAATCATCGCTTCTTGCCATAAGGGCAGGAGGCAGTGCGATATGTATGTTGACATTCAGGGCCCAGGCTTGGGGCCGACATACGTGTACTCCGATGCCCGTGTCTCAGGATCATGCGTATCGCTTTCCCATTCGTCGGCTCGCAATTCCGCATTGTCCTTCCTCATCATGATTCAGACCGTCGCATGAGGTTCTCTGAGTTGCACTGAAACCGCAGAGTTGGAACGACCTGACATTGGCCCTCCAAGCGTGCTCGGCAGTTGCCTGATCATTCGCTCGGTCACATTCGCCGACACTGTGGAGCCTCCAGTCCGGAATTATATCTGCTGAATGTGCTACAGTGTGATGATCATAACTGTTATGGCTTCATACGACAATCACAAGCCACTGTCTCTTACATAAGTGTATTCCAAAATCAATGAGTTTCAGCACACTTTTGTTATGCCACCTTTAGACACCGTGTCTATACTTACTGCCTAAGGCAAAACCCGATCGAGCCCCACATCTCCCCCACTCTGAGAACTAAGTAGATGTGGTGGTCAAAGAGGCAATATATGTGCTGAAAGTCTCATCATGTATTTTGCTTCAACAGGCTATTCACCCTGCTATGCGAGCACGTAAGCACATTGTAGTGCTCTTGTTCCATCCATGTCATCGTGAATTGGAATACATGTTGACAGAATGGACTACAGTCTGGTGAAAGTGGACAAAGAAATCGTCGATAGGTGTACAGTCGTGCGCGAATCTGGTGACCTCTGGACAGCAGTACATGAATCTGAGCGCTCGAGCTATCATGCGCATCTATTGCGATCCTCTTCGCTGTCTATTCAATAGCAATGGCACGCTGATTGGGGAAGTAGGCAAGATTGATGAATGCTTCGTTGCTATTCTGGTGAGGCTGAAAATCCCTGGGGCACGGGGCGTCCCTCGTCGGAGGCAAACCTTGTTCAGACACGCAACGCGTCGAAGGCACATTAAAAGCCACTACAGTATGGTCAGTGACAGCGGTAAGGCAGACACGTTCATTGAGGATGATACCTGCATCAACGAGCTCTCCGCGCAGATCAGGCAATTGCGGGAGGAGCAAAGTCAGCAGTCGAAGCGAATCGAAGACCTCGCACGATCTCTCCAGGAATGCTCAAAAGCACGAAATGACCGGGTAATTCACCTGATGAAGCGTGCTCCTCACGACAATTATGTGATAGCATGTACGGTATGCGGCGAGAATCCCAACACATTCGACACCGGCCTGTTGTCGCTGCAACCAGCGCCGTACTCTCAACACAATGCCGGCCGCCGACTCATCGGCACTGATGAGCTACTTGAAGTGATCCTGCTTCAGCTCCCAAGCGAGAGCATCTTGTTCGCACAACGTACGGAAAGACAGTTTCGATCGGTCATCGCAAAGTCTCGTCCCCTCCAGCACTGGCTTTTCCTCATCGCCTCTCCTTTCAAAACACCTTTCAAACGCATCATCCTCAATCCAATCATCACGAAGAAGAAGATCCTCCAACACATTCCTCTGTATTTTGATGAAAAGGCCAATGTCTATGTCTTATTGTTGGCGGGCAGGTCGGCAAAGGACCTATTGTAGGCAAGCCATCCAGGAAAGAGCTGAGAGAACTAGTCAGGAGTGGGTTCAATTGCACATCGATGGGGAAAAGGATCTATGGTCTGGATATCGACAAGGTCCAATCGGCGCCGGTTCATGGAAGCAAATGTGTCTTTCAAAACCGCCCTGTCCAGTCAAATGGACTCTCAATCTTGCTATCGCAAACACGATTTACGAGCACAGATACTTCGGGACTGTAGCAAGCGCTTGCACCATGGACGTCTTCTTGGAAGCTTTTGCAGCTACAGTGGTGGTTGATGAAGGCGAGCATAGAAGAACACCTGCTCGCTATCAGTAGTGCGAACAAGACTCATTGCCTCCTAGACCTTGCCTTTCTCGGTGACGACATAATTGATCTGCCAGAGAACCCTGGGTTTTGGAGCGCTTTGTGATTCTTGCACGTTGCTGCAATGTTACGGCGAAATCTACTGTGAGGTTTTTCCTCATCATCTCCTTCGCCCGCTCATGGTGGATGAAATTGGAGCGCTACAGGAATGAACGAGAATATCCTGCCAGGACGGGATAGAGCATAGATGTCCAGGGTCCAGCGGAAGTCTTACCATTCCAGCAGCGTTGAATAGATCCAGAGACCTTCAGACCAACTGTTATATCGTCCAATGCTATTCATACATCGAATCATCGAGAAATGCGTTTCGTCTGGATACATATACTTCGAACAAATCGAGTCGATTTTTTTGATCTACCAATCGGCATTGGCGGAGTGCTTGGCCTTTGCGGGAAAACGCGCGCGACTTTTGAGACGCGTCGGCGCGTTGCACAGTACGTTTGGATTGGAAGTACAAGGTCATAGCATTCCATATATTCATCAATGGACACTCTTGAGTATCATCCCGAATACAGCATTCTCTGCTGCAAAGTGTGCCAGATTGGCCTGCATCCCACCCACTACGCTGCACACCTATATGAACTCCACAGAACAGTGGCGCCGGAATTTGTTAGCTCAGTATCGACTCGCGAGTTCGTCCGCGATACTCTTCTACCCACGCTGCCGAATCAACCAGTACAACCTCAGACTGAGTCGATAGGCTTTCCAGCACCTGGTACAGCGGCGTCCGGGGCTTTGAAAATCTTCAAAGGTCTAGGCTGCAGCTATTGTCCTTGGTTGGGTCGAGAGCGAGAAGCAGCCAGCGCGCATTTCAATTTGCACCATGCTAAAAGCGGAGGACCCGCGGTGGATCCCACTCTAGAGTCCACAAGAGACGGAAAGAGCAGATGGACAGGGAGCATTATGGAGATCAGCCGCCGTGAGCAACTGCCTAATACCAGCGCTTCTTCTGCGGAGGTAAGGCAAGCAATGTCTTCGGAGTCACAGTGCCAGTGCATGATATCCACGGCTCCGCGAGCCAGGAAGTCATCTCAGAAGGGTTGCGTCGCAACGGCCCTTTGTTGGACAATGTCCTGATGGAGCTTCAGTCATTAGAGGAGAACCGAAACACCCAGACCTAGGCCGTAGTTCTTTCTGCAAAGACGCAGGCCTCGGCGTGGCTCGAGCGTACACGATGGTATGAGTATGTACAGGAAATGTCTCTCGACGAGGCAGCAGAATTGGGGCACTCTGCTTGTCCTATAGAAGAATGAGTTATGTGCGAGCTTGGGTGCGCGATAGATCGACTGGTTGAAGCAGCGTATTGCGACGTTCGAGAAGACAGGATCAACTTCTTTGGGCTGAAGCGAATCGCCTCTTTCAATCCCGGTCGAGAAGTCTATAGCAGACCACTCGTAGTGAAGCTACAAGAAGGCACTTATCGACAGTACAAAATGGTATGGAAACGTGCTGTGGCCTTTGTCTGCCGCTCGGCGTACATTTTCGATTGCACAAAACTGCCACATTCTCTGAACGGCGAACAGACTGCTCGGCTGGATGCTGCGCTTCGTCTCGCAGAAGAACACATTGCCCATCCGCATGGTATGACGGAGTTGCTCGACCGCAAGTGTCTGGATCTCTGTGTGTCTCTGCTCGATCAAAGGCTGACTGGTAACGTCTACAGTTCTGCTCTTGTTGGCTTTCTCGCCATCCTTGGAATAGACGAAGCCAACGAGACATATCTGGACGCTACCAAATACACACCAAAGCTGCCTGCGTTCATCAAGATTGCCCAGCTGTCTGCCGCTGATCCTCTGGACGCACTCGACGCAATACGCTCACGTTTCATGACCCTCAATAACCCTACGCCGTTCACGTGGGCGCTCCAACTACGTGCCTTTGGCAAGCAGATCCGGGACAGCAGCACGTCCATGGGCTATGTGCGCTGGTGAGATGACGCGGAATCGCTTTATTACTGCAAGGTGAAGCTGTCCCTAGACGCCTTCCGGCACTTCATTCGTCACCAAGTGCTGACAGCACAGAAGTTGCTGGATCGTCTTTTACTCATTGGCATTGACGAGGACCGACGCAGTGTCGTTCCGCCATTCTCACTTCCCCAGCTTTTGCGACAACCCAGCCAGCACCACTCGCGGATGGAACCTCCTTCAAGATCCACGAAACCAAAAGATTTTCAAAGGAGGCAACACATTGCTTCTGCAACGTGTGCTGGAGCAGACCGCCCTTCGCGAAGAGTTTGGTACCTTGGAGGTCGATGGAGCCTTCGCTTGGTCTCGAGCCAGGTTCCAGAAATACAAAACCTCCGCTACCGAATTCCTCGAGATTCTACTTCTTCTCGTGCATATCACTGGAGGTCAATCCGCACGAGGTCCCGAAATTCTCGGTCTTGTACACGTAAATACAGCGTGTCACCGCAACATCTTTCTCGAGGAGGGTCTTATCGCCATTGTGACATCGTACCACAAAGGTTACACCTGTACCGGTACCACGAAAATTATTCACCGCTATTTGCCCTCAGAAGTCAGTGAGCTTCTGGTCATTTATCTTTGGCTGATCCTGCCGTTCATTCAGAAGGTCGGATTGCTCCTCCGTGGTAAGAAATGTTCACCCGATGCTCTTGAGCGTCATGGTCCATTCCTCTGGCCGGCTCGTGACGATGCCCAATGGCCTAGCACACGCCTGAGCGTCTTTACGAAGCGAGAGACAGGTGACACTTTCAGCACTCCTATAACCGTGGCAATGTATCGCCATATTGCAATAGCGTTATCTAGACGTCACCTCGAAGAAGATGGTTTCAGACGCGATTACGGGACAGAGGAGAATGCGAGTGACCGCCACACCGCACATACGATATGGACCGCTGGCAGATTATATGCGCGAGGACTGGAGCAAGCTCCCGGGCATGTAGAGAGTCGGAGATCAGAGTTCAGGGCAACCAGTCGACGTTGGCACAGCTTTCTTGGGTTTGCAGTGCCGTCAGTCAAATGTAGGCTGCCGTTTCAAGATGTTACCAATCTGCAAAGACCAAATCCACACTTTTTGAGCGTGTGAATCCCGTTGGTCCTGTCGAGCAATTTGTACCACTTCCGAGCCGGCCTACACTCATCCCAAGTCAGCGTATGCTTAGTGGCGCTCTGATTTGTGGTTGCCAAGTGTAGTCTTGCGTTCACTGGATCCTTCGGATGTAACGACTGTACACAAGATCTCTATGTGTGAGGGTTCGCGGCAATGCGCTGGTTGCTCGAGTGGTCTTTCACTCAGGGTGTTGGCATTTCTACTACCGCGATATGTCTTGCTGCACACTGACGTTTCAGTACGCCATGAGCATGATCCCAACGCAACAGTGACCCGGCGAGCTGCCGATGAGCCAGATTCGTGCTATGCACGAAGACGGTCAATGAAGATGGCTACCAGAACTTGAAGAAGATAGAAGAGGACTCGAGACGCCGCATGGAGTAAGTTCGCCACGGGAGTCTTCTAATAGATATAAAGGATAACCCACTCTACCGCTTGCTTTTCGATTAATCTCTTTATTGGTTTTGTATGAGAGAGTGCGGGCCAGCTTTGGACATGTTGACACGATTTTTTTGATTAGGGTTACACGATTTTTTAGGCCAATTTTGCTTGTATCAGCCTGAAACTTGGCGACAAGAACGCCACGAGCATATCACGCCGGTTGTGTCTGTTTGAGCTCATTTTGTAAGCGTTTGATAGCGTACGTTGACTGGAGGCCCAAGGGTGTAGTGAGAGGTGAAGTTCGAAGCCCCGGCGTTCCCCGCAAAAGCCTCGAGGGCGGGCCCCAACTCGCTTTGGCCATCTGCGCTTCTGTGCGACCTCCTAAATCCTTCACCAGCATCGTCCATATCATGTCACCACAAGGTCAAGAGGATAAGCAGCCAATGTGTCATATAGTAAGCCAGGTAAGTGAATTCCGTCGTCTACTCTCCTCCATGGATGACTTCGACCGATGCTTCAGATATTACGAAAAATATCGCATTATCATCTGTGCCCCTTGTCAGTTTGCCGTGGTACCCTCGCAGATCAAACAGCATTTACGGAAACATCATGGTCGTCTTACAGCAGAACAACGCTCTGGCATCGTCGACAGAATCGATGCTTTGCCAGCGTTGGCACAAGATGAGGCAAGTGTCGTATATCCGCTGCCCACCGGGAACCCTGTCGATGATCTCCCTGTCTTTCGTGATGGACTAAAGTGCAAGGGGCAGCAAGTCACGGGTCAAGTCTGTACGTATGTGTGTCGCACCGTGTATGGCATGCAGGAGCACTGTAAGGATGTGGATGGCTGGGCCAACGCGCGCAGAAGAGGTGGTGATGTTCGCTAGCAGATGAAGAAAGCCTCGAACGAGATGTGGGTAACCAATTGTGTCTGCCAGCGATTCTTCGAGGTCGGGAAGTGGCAAAGATATTTCGAAGTAGTGGCAGACCGGGCTGGCCAACGGAACGGAACCTCTCAGCAAGGCCAGCACAAGTTTTTCCGGGCGCAGGAAGAAGATTTGAAGGTAGCAGAAAGTGACGCTGCCGACGAGGCCAATCGTGTGCAAGGATTCGACGACCATCGGTCCACTGTGGTGCCGTGGCTGAGGGAGACAGGCATCGTCGACCACCTTCGCAGGCTGAAGAAAGACGAGATCCGAGCATCATTTGCCGTGCCCCCAAAGGACGACGGTGGCTCCCTGCGAAAGATCGTGGACATTAATGAGACCCTACTTCGAACGGCACATCGATCTTGTTTCGACGGCCCTAATGGCATGCTCACCTGGTTTTGCCGTGTTGTGCTGAGTCGCTTCCAGTCTTCCCAAGTGGAGACCATGGGAAGCACGCGTGCGTCTGATCCCTGCAGAATCTGATCCGTGTTTCCTTTCCAAATTTCTTCCTTGACCTAAACCCTAAAGCTGACACATGGAACGTTCTCCAGTTCAATCACGATCAACGTCGGAGGCGAACGATTCACCGCCCTCGGATACACTCTCGGGACTCATTCCAGCTGACCGAGTACCATCTGGCTACGAGATTGCATCAGAATCGCATGATCCGCGGAAGCATTGATCAAAGAGTTGAGCGCGCTGAATCAGAATGGACAAATGGTTCTAGAGTCGGCGGAACAATGAAAGGCTCTGGCCGCATTCTATCCTGGAGGGAAGAAGTCGTTGATTTTCCTCGTGGTAGGAGGAAAGTGAATGATAAAGATAATCTATTCATGTCCAACATCGCCATTGATATCTACGTGACTAGCTCATTTCCTTGCCAAATCGAGTGCTGAGGCCGTACAACGTCAGCGCAGAGACGACGTGCCTTAGAAAGTCAGGTCAGACTCTCTAGTGTACGAGGGAGAATAGTCTGACTTGTAGTCTGACTTGCTTCTCGGATTCACACAATTTGACAGCTGAGGCAATCAAACCTAAGATGTGTCATGACCCGCGGTATGCGAGCAACGCAGACGCGTCTGACGCAACCTTGGAGATGCCTGAGCCACATCGGGCTAGATTTGAGGAGCAGATGCATCACAACTCATCACTGATATGCTAGTAATTGAGGCTCAAAATGTAATGCAGACGGTCTGTCTTTGGGACCAAGCATTGCACGCAGTCGCTCTGCTTTATCTCTCTAAGTTCTGTTCTCCAACACGTTTGCATGGTCATGATGGGAGTAGCCGCTCATAGCATTGACGTAGGGATAATTCGGCCCTCAATCTAGTGCAGCCAATGCATCTTGTAATTGAGGTCTATATAAACCGTTCGGTACCTCCAGAAGACATAGAGGTCGATAGATTTCGAGCTCGCTAGCTGGCTTCCTGTCAAAGAATGCCCGGCCTAGAGCTGCTGATTCCTAGATTGTATACAATTACGCAAGGTTCGAGGTAGAAAGCGGCGCAACCTTATCACTGTCTCAAACGGCGGACTGCCGTGCGTTTGAGACAGTGATAAGGTTGCGGCCGCAAAGTAGAGATACGGGTTTCGTGCACGCGCGCATCTGTCACGGCCCTTTAGACGCTGTCATGCTGCTGATGCATAATCATCCACAATTGCACACTGGATTCTCGTTCCTCGTTCGTATAGAGTTTGGGACACACCGTCGTAGACGTAGCACAGATTGACATAGTCGTTCATCCCGGCGAATCGATATGGACGAAACGTCTCCCCAAGATTTTGGCGAGAAAACTTGGTGTCGGGAACTGTAGATGACTGTAAAAATTGTAAGAACCGCTCGTCCAGGAATTGGAAGAGCCGGAGGCAATCTGTATCGACCGATGTTGATCCAAGTGTCTGACTGGTTCATTAATGGATAAGTTGGTAGTGAATCTATTCGATACATGCTCTAAAGACTGACTATTGTGTACTATCAGGCCCAATGAATCCCGTATGACAGTTCAAGTGTCGTCTTGTATAGTAAACTGCTCGACATTCGGCACGAGCGTTCTTTGGCTTAGACAAGCAGATCCTTCGCAGCCGCACCAGACCTAGTTTGTCTCTGCTAGCCCTGTCTGGAAGCCGATATGGAGACTTGGCCATCAAGCTAGGGAACGTGATGTTCTCCGTACGATTTTCAAATCATAGAAAGGAAAGAACAGTGCATTGTACAGGCATAGAAACCCTGTTCCAAATAGGCCCCAGAGATTATCAAGGAGTGAAGCCTGGAGAAAACCTGGCGTTCTCGCTGATACCTAAAAGTGAGGGAACCATCGCTCCACCGGCTTCTTCTGTTACGCCTCAGACTTGCACGCCGTATCCGCGCGAGGGCATTGATGTTGAGTTCATGCGGCAATGATTCCGGAAACATCTCCTTTTTCGCCAAACTCATCATTGCACGAGCGTCACGGGACTCTATATTGACAGAGGAGTACCCGTCGTGTCTCAGCTTTCTGGTATTGAACGGCAGGTCGACAAGGCCTACACATGTTCCATACATAGTGGTCATCTTGAGGGTGCGGACATATTGCTCCCGGCAGGGTCTCGTAGCCAGGTACTATGGGAGCCTCTCGTGCGCCCATGGGATTGTGGAACCTCGACGATAGTAAGGGGCTCTCCTATCCGAATAAAAATCCATAGAAAGCAAACTTACCCGAAGGAAGTCCGTCGGTCCAGTGTGGCGATCTGCATACTGTCTACATTCGAACTCTCATCTCAAATTCCCCAATGCTCCAAACGCGCCGATTATCTTCGCCACTTTGCTCCGTACCTCCTCGAGATGTGGTTTCTACAGCAGCTTCATGTCTACGGTGATTCCAAGGTATCTGCAGGTGGCCTCGCTTTCAACGTGCACCACTCAGTCCCAACGCTTGCCATAAGGTTGTGTCTTGTCCTCGCCCCAGTGAAGAGGTGGACTGGAACTTATCAGGTGCCAACTTCAATGAGTGAATTGTCGCCTAGAGGTGAACATTTTCCGGCGCGCTAGCTAATCTGTTGCATGTTTTGGTCGTGTTGTTTTCCCTTGCAAGGCTGGCGGCGTAGTCCGTGTAGCCTACAAGGCCATGCTGTCGTTGGTAGCGCACTCCGCAATCAGATCTGCATCGTAAAAGGTGTACAATATTGGGGAGAGATGCGAGCCGTGGGAGACAGCCGTCGCGACTTCCTAGTCTTTTGATTTGTGGTCATCAAGTATGATGCTTTTCGATTGTTTGCTTAGAAAGCTTACGATCCACTGTACTGAAATAGCCTTCCGCCGAATCTTATCGATCGTAAGATGTGGAGAAGCCGCTCACGAAACACGTTGTCCAAAACGCCCGGGACATCGAATAGCAGCAGACTCGCTAGCTCCCCGTCACGGGTGTTCCGGGCTGCATGGATCTTTTCCAAAATCGCATGACTGCCCGTCTGGTTGTCGTAAAACAGTCGCTATGGCAAAGTTTCACCGACTTTTGACACCATTTTTGCTTATCTCCTGGATCGTCTTGTTAGGCCATAATCTCTCCAAATTCAATTGACTTGATGTGTGGTACTTTTGGAGCAGCTTGTGGGCTCAGCCGATAGCCGTCTCCCCACCGAATGGTTCCTTCACCTACATCCAAGAAAGATGCGCCAATACTCACCAAACTGTAATCTGACATCGCGCCACATAGTGGGCTGTGGCCAGGGACAGTGGAATCTGCCGTATTTTTACCAGCCAAGACAGCATGTTCATGATAATCTACTTGTAGTGCAATATGTTCCATTTCTGGTGCCTAAGAATGCTCTTCATAAACCTCAACCTCTACGTGACGGCGTATGATCATCTCTTGAGACCCGTCACTCCTAATGCTTTGTGCTTCGGAGCTGCTAATGTTTCTTCCGTTCGCTCGGCTCGCAATGTCAATCTTGTAATCTGCTTGATCTGGTCGCAGAGTTGAAACGGGCTCTGGATGCGCCCTGCCGTTTACTTCCACGTTGTGATGGAATGAAGTAGGATTGTGGATCGATCCAAGGCGTGTGCTACAATCTCTATGGCCAGTCGAAGATGAGGTGTCGCCGTATTTGCGGTAGAGAAAGCTAGATAATTCTTGTGTTTCGGTGTCTACTCGTGAAAACTTACATCGTCTGAACATCTCTAGACATGAAGGCCCGAAAGAACGATTGCAGTCCGGGTAATGAGGCTGTAATGAAAGAGACAGCAAGGACAATGTCTTGCCACGCAACCGCGGGAGCGAGCCCAATACTACAATGCATTCCTTGGAGAAAACGGTAGTAGGATTCTATGGCTGCGATGGAGAGTGCGGCAACAACCAGACGGAGTGAGAAGGCGAGAAACACAATCTGCTTCTCCGCTGCGCTGATACCGTTCAGTAACACGTACCATACTGGAAACGCCAGTAGAACAAGCTCAGTGATGAGGTCCAGAGCAGTAAGCGTCTTCCAACGGGCAGCCTGTCATAGTCAGTCCACCGGAGTATCAGTCGAACTCAGTCACTTACGTTCGCGCTAAAAATGGCGTTCTCCTGTGCGACAAGGCTTTGATTCGGGTCGCAGCCGGCTGAACTCTACAGGACCGCAGCGGCGCCTCAGATACCGATAAGCAGATGGCCGGTGCCGAAAAACATTCTCTCTTTGCGAAGATTACCACTAAAGATTCGCCGTGTGAGCACCAGAACCGATGCTTTTGATGACCACAACGCTAGCATCAGAAATATCCGCGATATGAAGTAGAACTACAGCTTCATGTTAGGCAGTGTTGCTGCTTCCTGTCTCTTAGTTTTGAAGCCTTCCGAAGCTTTAAGTCCTGGACAGATTCTGTCGACGCTCCTAGTCCACTGAACACGGCAGAATATAGCAAATTGTAATGGCAGATTGCAAAGAACTGTATCATGCTACATTAGCCCATGACTGAGGTACACGGCGATCTCATGTTGAACTCACGTGGCCAGCGCCCAAAATGGCATCGTTGTACCACAACAGTTCTTGTTTAGCAATTAACCTTGCCACGAAGGCCAAGCAGCTGTAGACATAGCTTAGTATGGCAGCGAACCAGATCCAGCATGTGTGTCGGTCGACGTGACCAGCGCAAATTCATGTGTGTCGTTCAAGACCACGGTCATGGAGGAGGTCTGGATTACGTTGTGTGCACACATAAATAAAATCTTTTCATACACGCTTCATCGTCAGTACATTTTGGGCAGAGAGCCTGAAACAGCACTTCATACAGTTATTTTTGTGATGTGATCTCGTCCCCAAAGATCAACATTGGATCTGATATCCAAGATTGCAATCAAGCAAGGGCGGACATAGCCTCCATCCTCCAAGCCTGTCGGGACAGCTTCAGATCATTGCCCTAACCCGATCTCTTGAACAGTGCAACAAAATTCACGCAACGCTGCTGCTCATCATGTTCAGCGCCTATCCTGAGCACGTATGAAATGACAAGATCCATCCTGATACGATCTCGTGTGGGTCTACTCGACCGGACTTCGACGAATAAGGGCCATCTCCGCCACTACGGGCCGTGTTTCTCACTCATTAGAAAGTTCGAAGTGCTTCAATAATAGACGCGAACTTCCGAGCAATCTCCCAGTGCCCAAGACGCTGTAGCAAATCTGCGATGCGACAGATCACCTCGTTTGCCTCCATTGGTGTAGGCCTGCCATACTTGTAGCCGTTAGCTTCGAAGAGCAGCGTGCTGGGATTCACACCAAGTACCGTTGCTTCCGGAAAGGTGAGCGGGCTCAAGGATGGATTGTCGCCATCGTTGTTGTAGCGATAGGCACAGTACCAGCAGATCGCAACCAAGAAAATAGCGCGAGGGATGTGGACCGCCGGCTCCGGGCCGAGCGGTAGCATTTCAATTTTCTTTCGAATGAGCTGGACGTGGAATATGCTCCTTTTGGCCTCCACAGAAGCTGCCCAGCTAGTGACTCTTGCTTGAACTTGTGTCGAGATTTGCGTGCCATCTCGTCCGACCGCCTGCTCCAACAGATCGAAGTCGGTGAGCAGGGAAATAAAAGAAAGATGCCACAGTATACTGATACCAAGGGGATCTGGATCCTTTGTAGACCTTGGAGAGGGAATCTGTTGGTGCAGACGGAGTAAGTCTTCGGCTAGTGACTGCTGCGTTGGTAGGTCTAGATTCCCCGCCAGTCTCGTCTCAATAATAGTCGCAGAGAGACACTCAAGCCGAGCGTATGCGGTGAAGGAGCTCAAGCTTTTTGTGTTGACATGAGCATTATCTATCGTACTACTCCTTGCCGCCGTCATATCTTGCGGAGCAGTCGCAGATATGCCGCATCGCTTCAGGGAACTCAGCCACTCTTGAGGCTTGCTGGCCATGAAGACGTCATCGTCAGCGGCTTGGGGGAGCTGGTTCCTCGACTGTCGGAGGAAGGGCTCGTGATGGAACATATTCGCCAGTTCAGCGTCATGGATGTGCAGACCCAGTACGATGCGGATAAGCTCTTCCCTCTTCGCCCATTCCCGCCACTTCGCATCTAATTCTGTCGCGGATAAATCCATTTCATGTTGGCACTCATGTCTGATCTGGAACATGTTCCGCCTTCTCGCCCAGGAGATGACGCAGCCGTGGAAGGCCTCGACAGTAGCTAGATGCTTTGGGTCTCCTGACAACAAGCCGAATGTCTGTCCAATCAGAGCGGCTTGGACCATGGGGATGACCTCTTCGGTCTTGCGAGCCATCAATCGCTCCCAAGTCGCTAATATGGCTTTGTTCAGCCATTCGAAAATGCTCGCTCCCTGTATGGTGCCTTTAGTGGATCCAGTGAACAAGCTGCCGATGGAGCAGATCGAGAGCAATAGCAATGCGTTTGTCTTTGAGGGACGGAAAGTAGGAGCGTGTATGACCGGGAAAACAGGGTGAAAGCAGGCAAAATAGGATCTGATGCTTAAATTGAGAAAGTCGGACGACGGTAGGTCTGGTTCCACCGCGATCCTCTGGAGCCTAGTATGCAAGGTTTGGCGGAAGTTCTCATCAACATCTGCTCTTGTTTGGTTTCGATCGGGTGTCATCCTCTCTGATAGGAGTTGACTGTCGGTCTGCTCATCCATGTGTGTGAACCAAATGCGTTCCAGATCGGGAGTGGGTGCATTTACAGTAGCAATGTTCTGTGACGGAACGTTCGACCAGCCGTATTCGAACGGCATCAGATCGGTGGCATAAGGAGAGCTCAAATTGTTCCAGTCTACAGCACAATCCATAAGCCAAAGAGGGAGCTCATCGCTCGGAGCGATATCAAGGCTCGGGTCGGCAGGCTGGTTGCGAGTGGTGAGATTTGAGCGCTGCGTAGCACGATCGGAACTGTTCCGTTCTGGTGACTGCTCATCCGTTTCGCCCAACAAATACGTGGCAACAGGACCGGGCGAACTATTCTGTACCCTCTTCGGCCCTGGATCGAACACGCTATCCCCGGGATGCATCGCATTGGCATGCGAAGAAGGTTGCGGATCAGACACCGCTGAGGGATACGCATCTACTAGACGGGCGTGCTGATCGCGTTTTGAGGCATGCGCGGTAATGCTTTGAATACTTATCCCCACGGGAGCGAACATGCTGTCTTCGCTAGCATCACGTCTGCCGTGGCCGTGACTTCTTTGATGTCGCAGAAGGGTGTCGCTGCAGCCCAGGTCAGGCAGGCTACTCGAATCGAGGACGGCAGTCTTACCTCCGGCTATACGCGTTACAGCACACGTCGCAGTTGAAGGGTTTGTCGCGCGTGTGAGAGCGGACATGCCGTGTAAGATGCTCGGTCCGCGTAAACGTGCGATCGCAGATCGAGCATGTTCGCTGCTGTCCACGGCCAAGACGAGTACTGGCGCCTGACTGTGAAGACATCCCTAGCGCAGGCCCTTTGCACTGACTGTCGTTTTGAAAATCGAAGGAGGCGCCAACCCGCAGCAATGTGCGGGGTGGCCCAGCGCTAAGAAGTCCAGCGACTCACGTGATTTAGGAGTCCGGTGACGTATGTTTGGGGCTCGCCATGGTGAAGTGAGGTCTGAAAGATAATGCAGACCTTGGAATGGTCGTAAAGCAGCCTGTCCTAGACAAAGACACGGAAAGGTCTCGTCTTGGATAACAACGAAAAAATCGTCCTAATGCCGCGCTGCGCCATCGCAAGGCGGAGCCGAGCGCGGCGGTGGTGACCTCAGCTGTACCGACCGTCCAGCTGTTCTATCCACCTCACTTGCACTGAGGTACTCAGCAGCAGCTCAAGAGGTGCCGCCATTTGCTAGATGGGGCGCTCGAGCAGATGTAAGAGGCACCATCTCGGGGGCACAAGCTGACGTAGGGCTACAGAGCGAAGCGAATAAGAGCGAAGGACTTACCAACAAAACCAGGGGATAACCCGTACCAAAACCATTCAACTCTCGCCCACCCGGAACTTTGACCCGGCCCCGAAGTTGGCTCATCACTTGTCGCTCCTGGCCGTCGGCCGCACTGTTAAAACGACAGGACACCCCTGATCTATAAGCGCTCTGGGAGCAGCATCGCTAGCTGTCCAGCGGGCTGACGATCGAAGTTGACTCGTTCCTGGTTGCAAGATAGAAGCTACACGCGCGGGACAGTGCGAGGTGGCAGGCCACCGCTGCGTGACCAGGACTTTTTGCTCGCTTTTTAGGTAGAAGCCACACGCGCATTCGTGTGCGAGGGGACAGGCCACCGCGGTAGTGGACTTGTGTAGACTACGAGCATAGGGTTGGTCAATCGGATGCGCAAAGAGGCTTCGCTGCCGGCTGGAGCGCTGTCTCAATCCCACACGGCAAGACATGGTCGGCCTTCTTTGGGGACACCCTGGTAGGTAACGCGAAACGGCTTCGGTCGCAGGGCGTAGTGCGCAATGGCGGCGACAGTGACACCGTCTGCCTGGCTCGAAAGGACGGATGCGAATGTCGGTACACAGAGAGAGGAAAAGTTGCTGCCCCACTAATACTGGGAGCCTTGTTCCTCATCGAAAATGGTGTCGTCGCCACCTGCAGAGCCTTTGCTGTGTGCTTCAGGACCAAAGCTCAAGATAAGGGTGGGGCCTTCAAATAAGGCGGCTCGAGGTAGAGGTCCTCTTTAATGGAAGGCTTGCCCCGAATCTATCGCATTCTAGAGGGGGAAAGGGCAAGTTACACAGCCGCAAACAGGTCTGCACGTGTGGATTGATGATCTTGCAGATCACCACGCGACTGTCCGCGTGGATACGCGACCTGCAGAGTAGCTTTTGTTGACACAGCGGACGAAGTAAGCAGAGTTTGAAGAGCAAGCTACCAAGCAACTCACCTTTCTGCCCAGCAGCAGTGCAGCGTTCTAGTCGGACTTTGGCAACGCGGAAGCGACGACTGAGCCCAGACACCTCAGAATACACAATCATAACACATATCAACGCTGCCGTTGACGACGAGAGACGCATTCTAAACACACCGCCACATCAAGGTCCTAAGACTAGGCAACAAAACACGCGGACCGCAATTATAGCTCTGAAGCACGCCCAGAGAGCTAAGGGGCACAATAGAGCAGACGAGCCGAGCTATAGTAGATTACTTATAGTGTCACAGGCTTGGTGCGGGAGCACTGTTAGAGCCACATCACGAGGAAATAAATACAGAGACTCTCATATGTACACGGAGAGCAATTTTCTTGGTACGAACGAACACAGACACACAGATTACTTTAAGACACAGAATGTACACAGACTTTTTGAAGGCAGGAGCGAAGGCACAGCTGGTCGTGCCTCAGCGTACTGTAACTGCTGGATAAAGGGCAGCAGCAAACGTGTAGCAATCAAATCGAATCAAATCAAACCAAATCAATGGAATGATGATGCAAGGCCTGCGGCGGGAGCACCTACCACTGCTCATCAGGTAAAAGCGCCAAGACATCTCAGTCCTTTGTAAAAGAAGGCCCACAAGGCGCTGACTCGAGATCAGGGGTACTAGAAGAGATCGTCGTCCGCATACACTTTGAAGTCTCAATGAGAGCCTCTGCAGCCACTTGAGCGCCTTGTCGCTGTACCTGCAGGGTCGGGTGGAGAGAGCGTCGAAGAGCTAGGACAAGTTACACAACGTCACACAAAAAGAGCGGCAGCCATATTGGACGTTACACGCCGCGTTAGGACCAAAGCATAACATTCAACGCCACGACAGTCAGCGCTCAAGAGACGTTCCCGACGCTAGATCTCTTACCGGCTCATTAAGGATGCCCTGTCGTTCTTTGCAACGTTCTGTGTTAACGGGTTAGCAGATCTTGCACGCTGTTCAATCGCACTGTAGATCCGCGGATCGTGGCCTCGTTAGCGAACGAGCAGACCCTTTGCTCCCCGCTCTCTTGCCCACTGGTTGCCTCTATGTGTATACACTTGCGTTATTCACTCACCAGGCATTTCGTCAAAGTGACGTTCCGCCCTCGGAGCATGCCCTATCTTAATCTCATAAGACCTATCAAGGTACGAGAGCTTTGATGCAGCCTTGCCTCTCCAAAACATTGCTGTGCCCGTGGCTCTAACCAGAAATAAAATATGTTCTGTGGGAAGACAGTGCCGAAGCTTTACTCCTTTATTTCCTAAGGCTCATATACTTCTCGTGCAATCTCACATGGTCCACTCGGGCAGGAGGGTCGAGACGGTCGTACCCGGAGGATATCATGCGTTCTAGAATGAACCATTACTTATCGTAAGCAAATTAGACTTTTAGGTATGTAAGAAGAGGAAGATCCGAAGCCATGAGTATAGTTCGGGTGCGTCTATTGCAAGAAGGATTCCGGCACCTTTGGTCCCCAAACAGCAAGCGACTCGTCACCTGCCAACCCCCAAGTTACCGGCGTCTCCGTAGTCACGAGATCGCCATCGGCGTAATGCTCAATCATGTTGCCGGCGGTATCCCACCAGTAGTCCTGTGCAAGCAGTCAGCAAGCTCTTCTACATTATAGGTAACACCCTAGTGAACACGTACAAAGATTTGGGAGCCTAAAATATGGCGGCCTATACCCCAGACGTTGTTGTAGCCTTGCCTCGCTAGCCATTGGTGGCCCAAGTGCTGCGTGTCGTAGTCGTGGACCTCGAACGAGCAGTGATGTACGTGGCTGGTTGAATTAGTAGACATAAAGAACGTGTGGTGATCAACAGGTTCGGCTCCTCGATCAATGTGCGCGAACACTGCGACGTCTTTTGTCAACCTTTGGGCGGCGTCCTCTTGGTCTATGTTCGGCTTCGGCAAGTTCACGAAGAGGAAGTCTGTCGGCGCGAGATTGAAGTTTCGTGTATACCACTTCAATTGCTTCTCGAAATTCTGCACGCACAGCCCATAATGGCCTAGCTTGTGTACAGCTGCTGGGCCAGGCGTAAAGCGGTTGAATTTGCGAACCCTAGGCTTGTCTGTCTCATCGTTCAAAAGAATCTTAGGAGGGAGTTCACCCTTGCGTCGCAGCGTCTGGCCATACATGAGGTTGATCGGGAAGCCTTCCGGATCCTGTATAGTAACGATGTAGCCCCCACCTGGTGCGTCCATCATTTCCTCAATTCTTGATGCGCCGGGAAGCTGTGTAGCTTTCTCCAGATCAACCATAGACTCTACCTCGAATGTACCGCCCTGGAACATTTTCTCTGGGCCTTTCTGGGCGTAATAGACGTACTGGTCCAATCCGTAACCGCGAAACCAGACTTTGGCGCCATCCACGCTTTGCTGCGCTACTTGCATCCCAAAGTCCTTTAGGAATATTGTAATTTTCGCCATGTCCGGGTGCTGGTACCGCATATGAGCCAGCTTTACAAGCCTGATCTGATTGCTTCTTTCAATACCGTTCCTCATCTGCCATGATGACAACGGCTCCGACTTTTCGCTACGAGCTTCGATGTCGGCCACTGATTTGCCTCCGTTGGTTTGGACGTCGCCGTGCGGTGTCCTCAACTCGCCGTTCGCGTCGATAGTCTCTGGACGGTGCAGCAGCGCGGGACTGACGATCGTTTGCGTTTCGATCATGGCTGGTCAGACGTCTTGTGTCGTTCTCGTTACAGACCGGAGGCTAATGCTGACTTCATTCGAACATAGCTACCCTTTTGAACATGCCCGTCTTCAGAGCTGCTGGCGCTGACGAACGCAACATGTGGCGGCGTACAAAGCTCCCCGTCTGCCTATTGGCCGAGAAACTCTGACCCTAGCCATTTGTCCCGCTTTCAAGTCTGAGCCGTTCGTCTACCCCACTGTTCGTGGGACTCGCGATGACTTCGCTGGGGCCCCCACACTGCAAAGCAGGATCGTCTACGGGGTCGGATCCATATATGCCGGCAGCTTCAATGTCTGCGCAACTCAGACTCAAGAAAATGCAAGCCGCCATTCTCTTGAGCCTGTCCCTTTTGACGCCACGCGTCTTGAGTTCGCTTGCTAGTTCGACCATTATCATTAAAAGCGGTATTTTGGAAGGCCAGCCTGCCAACGATGCAGGTATCAAGGCTTTTCTCGGAATTCCGTTTGCGGCTCCTCCTGTCGGGAATCTGCGATGGTCAGCCCCGCAACCCGCCCTGGCCTCATCCGGCGTTCGCAGCGCGACCGCTTTTGGAGCGAGCTGTTACAGTGCATCCCCGACCTATCCACAAGACGGTCCTGTAAGTGAGGACTGCCTCTTTGCGAATGTGTGGACCGGCGCGCTGTGTACCACCGAGGCCCGGCCGGTCATGGTCTGGTTCTATGGTGGCGGCTTCCAATTTGGAAGCTCGAGCATGCCGCTCTACAATGGGAGTAAACTCGCAGAACATGGTGTCATCGTTGTCAGTGTCAACTATCGACTCGGCGTGTTCGGTTTCCTGGGCTTGGAAGAACTCGACCAACAAGGAACACCCTCAGGCAACTACGGTCTTCAGGATCAACTTGCTGCCCTGCTTTGGGTCAAAGAGAACATTGGGGCATTCGGCGGTGATCCTGAAAATGTGACTGTCTTCGGACAGTCCGCAGGAGCGCACTCCATCGGTATCCTCCTCGCCTCCCCTCTTTCTACGGGCCTCTTCCACAAGGCGATTTTGGAGAGCGGCGCATACTGGGACAGCGAACATGGGTCCTTGAGGACCTTCGCGGAGGCACGAACCCAAGGCGCGGCTTTTGCGAAGCAGCTCGGTGCATCTTCTATAACGCAACTTCGCACCCTTACTGCAGAAAGTCTCAACAACGCCGGATCGTGGAATGCAAGCACAGATCCAGGCTTGACTGCGTTTGCCCCGAGTATAGACGACTACGTCATTCCGACCTTTCCTGCTGAGACTTTCGACGTCGGCAAGTCGCAAAAGGTCCCCTTGCTCGCAGGCTTCAATGCTGCGGAGGGAGTCGCCTTCCTTCCCCGAATTGTCCCTCATATCCCGAATGCTCAGTATGCCCGATCCGCAAAAACTCTGTTCGGACCTACGACCCCCGTCTTCCTATCTTTGTATCCGGGAGACACGCAGGCGCAAGCTAACGTGTCTGCTCTCGATCTGCTTGGTGATTTGGTCATTCGCGAGCAGACTTTCGAGTCCATTGACCGACAAGCCAACATAAATCGCCAGGATGTGTACGCCTACTATTACACCTACTCTAGTGCATACTCCCCTATCGCGGTCCATACGGCAGAGATCTATTACGTCTTCGGCAATCTCAGACCGGATCCTTTGCTTGGTCTAACAGGCACCCCCACAGCGGCCGACGTCGACTTTTCCATGACAATGTCAGCGTACTGGACAAATTTCGCCAAGACTGGCAATCCCAATAGCGCCAGTGCCAGCCTGCCCTTCTGGCCCAAATTTTCGTTGCCGTCGGATGCTTTTTTGGAACTCGGCAACAATGTTACAGTTATTCCCAACCCTTTCCGTGCCCGCTTCCAATTTTTGAGTAGTCTACGCATGAACGGAGTACTGCCACCGAGCTGGAGACATGACTTCACCGACAACTGATGTGTGCAGTTCTCGGAGAAAGCTTGAGGTAGGAAGGATGGTTGCATTTAAGACTAACGGAGGCGGCGAAGGTTGTTTTCATCTTTACGTCCGTGAATTTTTAGGGAGTGTGGAACTTAGATGTGAGAAACATAATTTTCTACGCAAAGCACAACGTTAAGAATGACGCTCATGCTTCCATATATTCATACCATAGGTACTGATACACAACCACCTTATATTCGCACGCCCGTTTCTTCTCTACAGAACAAGCGGGCACGTATAAAACTTACAAGCCATTGCTCCCTCGGTCGCACACAAAGAAACAGGTGGGGAGAACGACGATGCTCATCAACAGTCAAGTCTCGCCAAAACTGTGCAATTCCAAAGTTCGAGCCACCCTTACTGCCTATTAAAATTGCATTCCTCTCCTTTCGTCTAATAACACACGTCTTTGCCTAGAGTCCTCTTCGGTCCAGACCTCAATGATGGCCTTTGGTGCGCAGGTCTTCCACAGGGGCATCAACTCGATAGTTCATGACGGGGCTCAGATCGTTAAAGAAGAAGCATAGAATGCACGCGACCACGCCGAAAGGCGCGGCGATGATGTACACAACACGCAGCCCGTCGGCAAAGGCCTGCTTTATTGCTGCGCCACTGGCTGCAAGAACGGCGGGTGACACACCTGGGACAGCAGCAGTCGCCGTGGCGTTATTAGAGGTAAGAGCGCTGATCAACGCGAACACCGACGCGGGCGGTAGACCGGCTTCGACGGCGGCTTCGGCAATGTAATTCGGGATATGCTTGTCGAGACGAGTCGTTAAGGCGGCGGAAAAAATGGCGGTAAATGTCGTCGCGCCGACAGCTCTTACCGATGTCGTGATCGCCGTAGCAGTCGCGATGAAGTGGTGAGGGGTCGAAAGCTGCACGCCGGAAATGACAAGCACGAGGGGCGCTCCGAAGCCGAGGCCGGCCAGGCCAGCGAATACGACGGCGCTGGTAGAGTCGTTCGGCTCAATTGTGGAGAGACCGACTATCCCCCCAGTGAAGATAAGGAAGCCGAAGAGCATCGGCAGGCGGATTGACCGGAGTTTCGTACTTACGGTGCCGTAAAACATCGTACTCAGGCCGCAAACGATCCAGAAAGGCTGGGCACGAGCCGCTAGGAGGAAAGGGTCTTCAGTGAAAAGGTTGGTAGTGCTGCTAGTTGTTAGCAAAGGGTCTCCACATTGATGTCGGAAATGGATGCTGACAGGACAGGATAGAAGATAATATATGAGAACAACAGGATGGCTTCGATAAAGATGAGCGTCACGCAAATGGCAAAAGTTCTGGCATATTCGTTGTTCCGGAAGAGTTCGTGATGGATGATGCCGGTCTTCGTGCCCTTCCATTCGTAGAAGGCGAAAGATATCAGCACGAGAATGCCGAGGATCAGCGTGGCAAGAACACGGACATTAGTCCACGCGTAAAGGCTTCCGCCTAGGTTTAAACCGACCAGGAGAAGTGTCAGGCCGGTAGTGAGAAGACCCATACCAGCAAGATCCAGATGGCCGACTTTCTGCCAAATAGACAGGTGGTCGAGGCGCGTGTGTCTCTTAGGTGGTCGGTAACCCACGAGGATGCCGGCTGCGGTCGCGCCCCACAATGCCATTTGGACCCACTGAAATTGAAGTTAGCAAGCCGAATAGCACGAACCGCGCGGTTCTATAAGCCTACATAGAACTTGCGCCAGCCCTCTGGATCAGACCTAGTAAATCCTCCGATCACCAGTGGAGCAGTACATGCGCCTAGACTCGCCGCGACGTTCATAGAGCCTTGCACCACTACTACGTGTCAGACTTCACAGAGCTACCGGAGGAGACTGAAACGTACTTGGTCTCCACCGCCTCGGCAGAATCTCGCTAGGCACAGTGTACGCAAGTGGAACGGCCGCAAATCCAACTCCGATGAGAGTTTGAGCTGAGATTAGTCTGCCGATTGAATTCGCGCCCGGCGCAATTACCGCTCCGACAAAGGATACAAGACAAGTCCCAATCAGGATCATTTTCCTGGCTTGAAAGGCATCCGAAGCCGACGAGATTACGGGAGCCAACACGGCTTGAACAAGCGAGAGCGCATTCGGGACCCAGGTGTCACTCGCCGTCGCATTCAAGTCTTTGCCGATGTAGGATAGCTATATTGTGAGAATCAGCGAGAGTTCTGTATAACTCTTTCAGATGCATGCAAATCGCACCACCACAGGAGGACCTTGTAAGGCGAATACTTGTACCAGATTTAGCAAAAACATGGCTGCAACGGCCGCGTACGTTCTGACATGGAGTTCTGGCTCTCCTTCTGGATCATCATAGACCAGGTTGTCCTCCTGACCTCCGGAACGCTCGAGATGGCTCGCTTCTGGCGACAATGTCCCGGCGGGCTTGTCCTTCTCGTGCTCAATGTTCATAATGATGTTCCGACTATTCGTCATGTGGTTTAATCAGGCAGCTTCAGGCAAATGTGAAGAGCGAGCTCCATACGAGGATGGGCGGGTAGGTTGGGTTACTACCAAACCATCTGTCAGCTGGAGGCATCGTCGAAGTATAGTGACCTCGGCAGCGGAACATCCCCACAATCCCCACAATCCCAGCAACCCAGCCGCCACAGTGTCCCGCCGAAACACGTGGTTTCCCAACATCGCATGACCGCTATCGACTAGAAGCATTGGGTCTAGACTGGTGTTGTCAATGAATCATATCAGAAGCAGTTAGCGAAGGTAGCCGTGAACGTAAGAAAGGCCTGTGAGCATCTATGAAACGGCCTTTACAGCCTATTCCTGGCACTGATCTTTTGAAAAGACTGTCACAAGATTTCTAGATTACCAATCTTCATATTTAATTGAGTTCACCAGCGTACCGATACCCTCGATCTCTACTCTCAATTCGCCACCATCTTCTAAAACGACCCGAGGCGTTCGGAATAAGCCAATGCCTGCCGGCGTGCCCGTGAGAAAGATGGTTCCAGCTTCAAGCGTCGTACCTTGCGAAAGGTATGAGATTTGTTGTTTGATGGAGAAGATCATGTCTCTGTGTCGCATGCTTAGCAAGAAAACTCCGTAGTTCCGGCCGCAAGACGTACTTTGTGTTGCCGTCCTGAACCACTTGCCCATTGTAGATAGCCTTGATGAAGAGCTTCTGGGGATCGGGGATAGCTGTAGTTGTAACTAATACAGGGCCTACAGCTTGTTAGTGCTGATCCAGAGACTGAGCGGATGAAAGCCAGACTTATCTATGGGACAGCTGCTGTCAAGCCCTTTGGAGTATGACCATTGAGGACTGGCCATCTGCAAAGTCCGTGCCGAGACGTCGTTGCCGCACGTATATCCCAGCACATAGTCCAGTGCCTCATCCTCGGAGATGTTGCGGCCGGTCTTCTTGATGACGAAGCAGAGCTCGGCTTCATAGTCACTGGAACCATCTTGCGCGCATTTGGGGATTGATGTTACCGCCGGGTAAGGATCAGCAAGCGCAGTTCGCGGCTTTGTGAAAAGTATTGGCCTATCGGGGAGAGCCAGGTTTGCTTCCTGCTGCCTATTAGTGGCATACACAAGAAAACCCGCATTGTCATTCACCCGCTCACCTTGGCATGATCTCTGTAATGAAGTCCAAGACAACGAATGTAACTGCATTGTTCCTGCGAGACGGGCGAGAGCAAGGTTTTGGCCGTCAACACATGCTTTGTAACGTGTCCATCAAATAACGACCCATCGATGCGATACGCTCTCACCGGAACGCCAACCAGAGAATCGAGGCCGACATCGCGTGTCGTATCGACAAGTTGCCCGAGATGTGTTTGTGAGTCTTCCTTGGCCACGAAGCGTATAATATGTGTTGGAGCGGCCATCTGTAGGCAGTATCAAGACAATACGAATCTCAACCTGGTGGAAGCAGGGTGTTTTTTCACCGAGCCGGCACGATCCATCTGAGACGCAGCCCATTTACATCTTCCGTGGTCGCTTAACCCACACATTTTGCCCCATCGACGTGGCGCCATCGTGCTAGAGTTCACGAATGGGGAAGTCCTCGTACCCCGCCTCCACCAGGTCCACTTTCGCGCAATTCTCGTGCGTCCCGCGTGGACCCCGCTGGGCACAGGACATCTCAGCGTGTTTGCCGATGTTTCGGCAATGATAGTTTCGATCCCGTGGCTTACGGCACAGTCCCCATCTATCGTCATGTATGCTTCATCCCACCCGGTCAACACCCACCGTCACAGTCTCGCCGTTGTCCATTGAACGACAATGAGCCGCGATACCGAGTTGCCCTGCGAGACTACCGGCGTGATAATTTGCGGTGGTGGCCCTACCGGTGCTCTACTTTCCGCATTGCTGCATCAGCTCAGCGTCCCAAATGTCATTCTTGAACGTGAGATCGACATCACCACCGACCCTCGTGGCATTGCGCTGGACGAGGATGGAATCCGGTTGATCCAGGAGATTGGCATGTACGACCGCATTTTCAATCGGATCGGAGCGTGTGAGTTCTATATACCCCTGTCTCCCGAATGCGCCTGGCTGATCGGATCCGATTGTAGGCTACAATTTCCACTTCATTAGTGGGACAGGGCATGATTTGTAGAGAAGACCAATGCTGACGACGGACCTCCTCACCAGCGAGGGCGGAACGGGACATGTCGGGTTCGTTTTCCACAAACAACCAGAGCTGGAAAGGGCGATCCGGGACGTGATTGCTCAATCTCCCTTCTCGGAGTTGAGGTCGGAAGCGACGCTCACATCAATCACCGAAGACGCCGACACAGTGATTGTTGAATACATCGATCGCTCGGGCTCCACAGTCAGAATGCGGGCGCCTTTTTTAGTTGGTTCAGATGGCAAGACTGGGTATGTGAGAAAGAAATACCTTGAACCAAAGGGAATCGTAATGGAGAGGTGTGAAGGGTTGGTTATCCAAAAGCATCATACCATGGATAGGTCGTGTAGCTGACATCAAAGTAGAACGAACTACGACGAGACATGGGTCGCGCTAAACTGGCAAATAAAGCTCCCTACTCCTGATACCCATCCAGAATTTCCTCTCTGGAAGGTGGGATACACCCCTGAACAGGTGTACGACCTTTTTTTCCCCATTGATTTCCGATTTCTCTGTAACCCCCTGCGGCCCTCGGTATGCGGTCGATTTGGTCCGGCTGCAGACCGACTTTGGCGCTTCGAATTCGTAGTTCAAGCCGGCGAAGATCCAGTCAAAATGGCGACATTTGCGGAGACTAGCAGGATTATATATCCTTACATCACACATCCGGGCCGCCGGTATGGACTTCCTCTTCAAGTGACTTATCCGAAAGACTGCATTACAACACTACGATCGCGACCCTTCAGCTTCCTCGCCCGCAGCTGTAACATGTGGTCAATGGGCCGGGTCGTTATAGCTGGGGATGCGGCGCATGTATTTCCCCCTTTTGGCGGCCAAGGTATCGCGTCTGGATTTCGAGATGCATCTGCGCTGGCTTGGCGGCTTGCACACCTTTACCGTGAGCCTGACTCGGATCACGAAGAGCTCCTCCGCGCCTGGTACATGGAACGGAAACAGCAATTTGAGCACTCGCTCGCATCCACCATCAGAAACGGCGAGTTTGTCACTAATGGCGACCCATGGAAGGCCTTCATACGGGACTGGATGTTTTGGGGTATTAATCTGATCCCTAGTTGGCGAAGATGCTTCGAGAAAGGGTCAAGAGCGGAGGGCATGATTAGGTATAAGTACCAAGATGGTATGCCCTTCGTGCCGGACCTTGGCCGTGGGCTAAATCTCCCTCAAGTCTATGTTCGTGATCTCGCTACCAACGAAATCGTCTTCTCGGATGATCTTATCTACGCGCAATCCAAGGCAGGACTTTTTCAGATTCTGCTCTTAGTAGATCAATCGGACAAAGCTCACCACGCGCTAAAGGAAATTGACGGACTCTCCCAGTCGACAGCCGGCAGACTGCGGGAAGATGAAGCCACCGTTTTGATCCATGACCTGAAGGCCAAATACCCAGATGCCCTGTCATCTCCGGCAAACATCGCGCGGATTGCTTCAGGGGAGGAATTTGCCGCAGATGAGCGTTTGTGCCGCAATCGGCCTGCACCAAGACATTACGATCCGTTCAAGATCCAGCGCGAGGCAGGCCCCCGAGCAACCTATATTGTCTTAAGGCCAGACAGATTTGTATACGCAGCTTGTGCCACAGTACAGGAGCTTTGGAATGCTTTGAGTAGCTTGCCGACGGCTTTGCATCTCAAAACAGATGCGGGCACCTAAGAAGGAATCATTGTAGAACGTGGCGCGTATAGGAGCAAACACGGTGTATATGCGTCTAAATTTCTACTAAGCGCCAGAGTTCTTTTTGGGCTTTTTCGGAGAAAAGGGAGCAACGGAGGACGACGTTTTGAGGGCCTCTACCCGAAGTGACGTATAGACTGTGCTTGGCAAACCAAGAGTCGACTCTCGCCGGTTGTGAACTCATTGAACTCTTGACAACCTCTCCGGACGCAGATGTGGTAGTATAGAAAGCAGGCATCGTTGAGAAGTAATCGCTGTGCACGGAGTGGCCACTGTTAAGAGCTTCGCCGATTAGGAGTCTTGACCTTGCTATTATTCACGGTTCTTAGGCGCAACAATCCGATGGACGTCGTTGCGGAGAAACCGTTCATGCCTGCATTATCTCCTTCGACGTAAGCTGTGCGTCACGTCTAGTATGCATCCTGTGGGTTGCAAAAGACGGGACGCCTTTCCCAGCCATGGGTTCGGATAGCGAGGCAGCGTACATTGCGATGGCAGAGAACAAGGACGTCAGATTTCGACTAGGTTGGCATGTACTAGAGAACCGAAGCTACGAGACCCGCAACGTTTCATCAGCGATTCGCGATCGACAGGAGTCCCAATTCTTCGCCTCGGGTGCATGGTCATCACTGAGCCCAGCACGGTCGGCATACAGTCTCTCAAACATCGGCTTAGCAACATCCTTAAGGATCAGATCTTAGAGCATTTACCAAATTTACACTTGGACGTCATCACCGGGATTCATGAATGCCAGTCTCGACTCAGAAAACTGGGAGAGTCCCGCACTACGCCGGATGATCAACGACGGTATCTAAGACGAGTGAGCCGGGAATTCTCTGTCCTCATGAAAGACGCTGTCGACGGAAACTACAACAAAGGATTTTTCGGCTCTGCCAAGACAGAAGAAGGCTATCAAAGACGCTTACGGGCGGTAATCCAGAATGACCTCCAGGAATTCTCCGAGATGCTGCGTGAAAGAGGCCAAGCGCTGCGCATAGTCGGAGCTGACCGCCAAAGTGCCGGCGACGACGGTGAGGCCACCGTGATTAGTCGAACTGCTTACGTCTCCATAGTCAGGGAGCAGATGCGGCAAAGCAGAGGCTGTGAGCTCCCTGGAACATTCAACCCGTTAATCATCGGCGAGCTCTTTAGAGAGCAATGCCAACCTTGGCGAAGTGACGTTACTCGTACAAGAGACAGCATCCTCCAAAGTGTTGGGCGGTTGGCGCGGAGAGTTCTCGAGCACGTCGCTAGTGACGACACAGTTGATGCACTATCTACTCTGGTCAATCAGACCGTTGCAGATCTTGGCCGAAAGGTTGATGCAAAGATCGAGGATTTGCTACGACCTCATTTGGCTGGCCATCCAATCACGTACAATCATTACCTCATTAGTAATGTCCAGAAGATAAAAGCCGATCGGCGGCGCGTGGCTCTAGAGAAGTCCTTGCACAAGCATTTTGGTTGAAGTCGTGGGGTGTACGAAGTGGGTTTGTTGATGGACACACTTCAAGAGAGCGAAGAAGTCAACATGGAATCCTATGCAAGTCAGCTGGCAACTGACACCATGCAAGCATACTATAAGGGAGGTGAATCTCACGCTAGCAGGTAGCCTTTGCTAATCAATAATGTGGGTGTAGGTCGCCATGAAAACACTTGTCGATGACTTTAGTACTCACGTGATCGAAGAGGAATTGATACGAAAATTGTCCCTTGTGCTCAACCCAGAAGAGTTAGACATGCTTTCTGACTCTCAGATCGATCACTTGACAGGAGAGGACAATGCGGCTGCTGGGGATCGTGTCCACGTTTCTGAGAAGCTCAAAAGTCTGCAGAGAGCCAAGGAAGAACTGCATAGTCTCGACAAAGTCCGGGCTGAGATGGAAGGTAGGTCGATGCGATTACTATCTTGTACTTTTGTAGCCTGCTAATACCAATAGAAACGACACTTGCGGAGCCGAGACTGCGTCAACATGATATACCGCTCGACAGGCCCAGACCTCAATCAAATAATAGTGAACTTGATTCTTGGGCTCCGCCGAAGTCGCTCGACCCAGCTCCCTCAAGTTTTGAAGTAACAACAACCTCAACACAAGAGAGTCAAGAAGCGTGGGACTTTCCGCCCGCGACGACAAAGAAGAAGAAGAGAGTCAGGCGGTACACTATGATTGATCTCCACGCAAGTTCAATACCAAGTAATACGTCACCGTCCAAACTTTATCGTACATATGCTCGTACATATCCTCTCCAGAACCAACACCAGATTGGACCGCTGCAAATCCAGTCGGGGTATGTAATCGCAATTGTGTACACACGAGAATGGTTGCAACACCACCTGCCTCGTTCGTCACCACTACTGCCATCGTAGGCACCACGGGAAGCAAACACCTTGTCCAATGCCTCAGGGCCCGAGAACTTGTGTGAGGCGACGCTACGCCTGACAAAATGCTCCTACACAACGCCCACAACGTACACAGTGCACCTAATGCACTCAGCGCAGCACACACTTAGCACCTTACGCAACACTTCTCGGTGCTGGGACGTCATGTGACGTGACCCTGCCGCTCTCCCACCAACTACCTTCCTGCCGTTCACCGTCTTACCACTCACCGTACTTAGCAACAGCAAGGTAAAGTAGAAGAGGGCAAGAACACCCTCACTCGCCCTCCGAACCCTCCTTTCGACTTGAACTTTGCAACCAGGGTGCTCCGTATCTTCTCGACATCCAGTACTCCCGGAATGGGAACGCGAGTGTTACAAAGTCAGTTCTCCACTTTTGGTAGCATTTCATCCACGTATACGTAAACCAGTGAAGAGTGACGAAATATAGCTGTCATGTGCCTAGCGCGGATAATCTGCGAATCCCTTGCTGCCTGGAGTGGGCAACCTTGAGATACCCTGGTGTTTGGTCCCCACCGGGCTCAGTATTATACTTCACTCGTCTTATCTGGATAGTCATCAACTTGCCCCATTGGCGGTTCCGTATGTCTTTCTCTGCTTACCTTCTTCCAACCTGCTGTCAGCCCATTGTGGTCCAGCTAGCAGGAGTGACCGCGTAGACTTTGTCGCTCCCTCAGCTCCGTAAACGATGCTCCTAGATCTCGTCATGTCTCCGGTCGACGGATGCAAACACGACTGAGACCACTGGAAGGAAGTCGTATTGAGAAGCAGAGTCCAACATTCACATGAGCATGCACCAAGTGGATCGCGGAGCTGTCAGGAACCTTCCCAAATCTTGACGAATGTGGACATGAGACTTGCTGTCAAGAGTTCGGATGCACTTCATACGTGTCTCGGGGGGAAATTTTCGAAGGCTTGAGGGTAACTGCTGGAAGCACAACCTTCACCTAGTGGATAACTATTCAGGAGGTTCCGCAACCGCTGCCCTTCAATCTTCAGTTTCGAGGACGTGACGGAGCGTTCACGCCCTGTATGGCACTATAACGCCGTAGAAGAACTGGTTGCGTTAAACCAGAGGAGCGTGAAGGTACATAGGCAACCGTGACTGCGCGCAAAAGAGCACAGAGAGATAAAACGGCGAGCCACATCGACAGTCCATGTATAAGCGCAACAAGCCGCGTCGTAGGGCTCTGGGAAACTGGGCCATCCAATACTGCTCGTAAAACTAGTCGTTCCTATTTAAGGCAGTCTTTGACATTCAGTCAACTCTGGAAATGAGTCACGACCTTATTGCCGCTATCTGTTACATGTCGTACTTTCTGCCACGTGGATTAGTATGGCTCGTCGGAGGCGGCAAGTGCTCCCACCTCAACCGACCA